>OU795044.1:45729053-46034053 GCA_917208275.1 Patella pellucida
GCCAAATCGCTTTAATATTCCCGGCCGCTCAAATATTTGATGCATTGACTAACAAGCGTAACAATCAGATCCTTGAGATCCTAAAACCTATCAAAAATTGATTCCTCGTATCTAATTCTAAAGATACGTTACATAAGAGCTGAATCTGCATGTTGCAGGTCTTTAGACTTAACATGTTACACAAACTGAGCTGTGGTGGCGCAGCAATGTTAGTTTCTCGGGATTTTCCGGTGTGGTTTCCCGTTGTCAGCAAAGAACTGCTTCTGTTCGTGCAGAGGCCCCGTGTACACATTGACGTGCAGGTAAAATGAACCACTGATAGTTGGAATTTGAAATACCGTATTTCCTCTAATAAGCGCCGGGTCTTCAATAAGCGCCGGGCCTCTAATAAGCGCCGGGGGGTCAAGGATAGTTGAGAAAATAAGCGCCGGGCCTCCAATAAGCGCCGGGTCTCTAATAGACATTAGATTGCTTCTGATCAAATGCAGTAATTCAAAAGATTCTCCGGCCCAACGCCATGGTAAATGACGGCTTTACCCTAATTTCAATTTGCTATTAAAGAAATAAGCGCCAGGCCGGGTCTCTTATAGACATTAGATTGCTTTTGATCAAATGCCGTAATTCAAAAGATTCTCCGGCCCAACGCCATGGTAAATGACGGCTTTACCCTAATTTCAATTTGCTATTAAAGAAATAAGCGCCGGGCCTCCAAAGAGCGCCGGGCCTCTAATAAGCGCCGGGGGGTCAAGGGGTGCTGAAAAAATAAGCGCCCGGGCGCTTATTAGAGGAAATACGGTAAGAGTAGTCCGTAGCGCCGTAGTACGGGTAAAATTTCTCTCATACCACAATACATGGCGATCTTTATTACCCTAGTCGGTGCAGAAAATTAGAACAATAACGCCCACTTCATTTCATTTCAGTTCATTGTATCATTAAGCTTCATAGTCAATCCTCTCGGTTGATTTGCTTAAATTTTGCAATGTGTGTTATTAGGTCAATCTGTCTAAAGATGATATATTCGTTTACCCGTTCATTGTTTTAATACTTTACCGATTTATCATGTAAATAAACGGAATGTCATAAAAATAAAGATATATGTTGGGTAGTCAACTTACTCTTCCGGGCACCTGTTACCACTGTTTGTCGTGTATTTTGTACACGGCGAACAGCCCATTTGCTGATTATACTATTTTACCTATACTTTTTTTTAGACCTTTGAATTTTGTCTAATGGTTTGGATTATTCGTACTTTGTTTTGGTAAGAATTAGATAAAAGGCTGACGATGCTTGCTATAATAGTTCATAAATTAATCATGAACTATTTAAAATTCCATTTAAATCAATATATTCTGAGCGCAATATATTCTGTTTGACGTTTTGACAAAATGTAGCATAGATTGTTTATTGTTGTAGCAACGGTATTTAACAATCGCCAGTTGACTCAATAGTAAGTGCAGGGGGACCTAACCACTCGGTCTACACCTCCCCCCCTCTGCCCCCAAACAGGTTTGTACCATTCTATAATGGGTAGGCGTATACAGAAGGCGAACATGAGTGAATAGGATGTTCATATCACTGAGATGGATAACATCGGTGTGGGTTATTGAGCTCGAAATATAAACTTTTATTCTGCAAATTAAATTCTAGATCATTTTTTGAAGTAATACCGGTGTGTAAACTAAACACACATATTATTTTTATCATTCTGCAAAATTATATTCTAGAATATTTGTTTTGAAGTAATACCCGGTGCGTAAATACTCCGACTTGATGAGTATTGATGAGTAAACACAGGTATTTATGAGTAAACGGTCATATATCCGATGTATAAACACATAAATCGCCTCTCAACTCGATGTATAAACACATAAATCGCCTCACAACACACTTACCCGGTGGGTAAACGCGCATACCCGATAGGCAAACGCACATAACAAATTTATAAACGCATACCTAATGAAAAAAGCTCCGCATAGGAATAGGCGGATACTATAGATTACACACATACGTAGAAATATAGTCCTAGTCGATTATCTCATTTCCTTTCGTTTAAACAGTGAAGGGGAGGCGACTCCTAAATATAACCAGCTATGGCTTCAAACTACTACACTCGCTCGAGTTAGTGTTACGTCAGCTCTAACCGTACTGTATAGCGCTCAATATGGTGATCAATAGGGTTCGTCATCTCGTAACCCAATGCTTTGTATAACATTTGTAAAAGACAAAGGTGATAAAAATACAGACTCTATCGGACTGACAAGCCAATTGTTGACGGATTAGCGGCCACTGGGTGTATAAATATACTAAGCCAAATTAAAAACTTCACACTGATAAATTTCAACAATTCTTTTTTTGACAAGTCAAATAAATTTTAAAGTGTTGCTAACGATAGTAAGTATTAAGAAGCCTTTAATTTCATAAAATCTTTTGAGCATATAAAGATAAAAAACCTGAAAAACACGTGCAAACACATACTCGCGAGGTCAATCGATGCAAGTTTGCTTACACTGAACACGCACACGTAACTTGAACTGGAAAACAAATTAAAATTGTTATGCAAGTTTGCTTACACTGAACACGCACACGTAACTTGAACTGGAAAACAAATTAAAATTGTTATTTTCAGCTTGGTTAAAAAATGCTGCGCCTTTCAAATGTAGAACGCCTACGTGCTATATGTAGGCTCTATACTGGTAAGTCTGTGGTCACTATTGCAAGAGCCTTTAATTGTTCACGCCAGACAATAATTAATCTTAGAATGCTTCAAATTGGAACTATTGCCGACCACCCAAGGGTGGGAGCGCCACGTGTGACGTCAATCCATACGATTGATCAAGATCAAGCAATACGATTACGTCATCTTAGAAACAGATTTGTCACTGCAGCCTCCACAAGTAGAGAGGTGTTTGGTGGAAGGGTAACCGCACAAACTGTTCGAAATCGCTTGCAGGCGTCTTTAAGCTCGGAGGACCTATAACGGACCAATATTGACACCTCTTCATCACCGTAACTGACTTGTGTGGGCCACAAGACACATTAGATTTACTCAAAGACAGTGGAATTCGGTTGTCTTTAGTGACGAATCTCGATTCAATTTGAGATTTGCCGATGGCAGGACACGAGGGTACCGCAGACGAGGTGAACGTTACGCTCAAGTATGCGACGGAGAAGTTGACCGATTTGGTGACCGCAGCGTCATGGTTTGGGGTTCGTTTTGTGCACATGGACGTTCTCCTCTTGTTGTTGTCCAAGGGAACCTAAATGCTGCCCAGTACAGGGATAAGATTTTGTAACATGTTCCTCTCCCGTTTATGCAGAGACATGGGCCTGGACTAACGTTTCAACAAGACCATGCTCGACCCCAGCAATTGCTACCAAGTTTTTTAAGAAATGCCGGTGTCCAAGTCCTGGATTGACCGTCGCTTAGCCCCGACCTTAATCCTATTTAACACATCAGGGACAAACTGGGTCGACGCGTTCGTCAGCAAGTGAATCCACCATTGATGTTGCAGGACCTTCAACATGCTCTTGCTGAGCAGTGGCGACGTCCTCGGGTATTGTTTCAGGGCCGGATTAACCTTGTGAGGGATCCGGGACATACTAACTATGCGGGGGCCCCATTTTTTGCTTGTTCAAATTGTTCGTACTGACCGTGGATCGTACTAGTATGTACATGTACTCCGCCCCCTTGTGTTTTCCTCCGGGAATTTAAAAAAAAAATTAGGATTAATTTCAGTGCATCTGAGACAATTTAAACAGCGATTTCATTGACGTTTAGAACTCGTTGACAATTTGATTTTCTTAAACAGACCCTCTCTCATGATGTTTTCACTTACTTAATATTAGTGAAATTATTTTAGATGACATTAAACATTAAATTCCGTTTTCTGAACTACTATGATTACGTTAATTTCCCGGGACTGGTTAGGCCCCAGCAATCACATCGCGGGATGTGGTCCCCGGAACTGGTTGGGACCTATTGATTGGTAAAACCTCTAAGTTATGTTATTTAGTTAATTTTAGGGCCTAACCGATCTATGTCCCCCTTCCCCGAAAATCTGTTGGTACCTACCAGTCCCGGGCCCCAATATCCCTTACTGCTCAGGGCCCCAATCCCCGCCCCTCAGCCCTGGTACTGGTTAGCTTCGTCCGGGATAAAATACTAGTATGACCCAGAATTGTGGGGGCCCCTAAATGTGGGGGGCCTGGGACATTTGTCCCACTTTGCCTCCCCTAGATCCAGCACTGTATTGCTTACTAATGTTCTGAGATCCACGAGAAGACGTTGTGTGACAGTACGAGACGCTAGAGGAGTCCACAACCGTTACTAAACACTTTATTCCGATTGTTCTCCAAGTCTGTGAATTTCATTTTGGCGGTAATGTGACATCACGAACGTTATCAATGTCAAGGACTTTCGGCGAGTCGTATTCTTGCTTTCTGTTGATGCACAACATAACACTAAAATAGTTTCATTTAACCAAATATTAAAACTCTAGTCCAGAGTGTCCAGTTTTCAATTTTGCTGAGTATAAAAGAACTACATGAATAAGACCGGTTTTATGATATACTGACTTGATATTTATTCACACACTACAGTTTTAAAACACACATAGAACAAGTTATAGTAAATGGTTAGCAAATAAAACTCTGTCAAGAAACTAATTAGTAACCCAATCCAGTAGACATGGTACAAGGGTTAATCAGCGAAATGGATGTATGAGATGTGTTGTTGACGTTTGGGAAAGTAGACGAGGGGAAATGTGTAGGGAGTGATAGTTAGATGTATTATGAATGGTTAGAGTGGCTGTGGTGTTATGGTGAAATACTATGCCAACACCGTAACACCACAGCTTTATGATTTGTTAGACAGGAGTGACGTAATAAGTCCGACAATAATAAATAACATATTTCTGATTTTATTGTCGTCTTTTCCCACATGCACTGGTTGTACGCCATTTTAGAACTAGCTGACGAAGACAGCTCGGGCGGCGATTGTTCGACTCCGGGCTGCTCTGTCAGTCGTATCATGTCACTCGATATTCACTCGGTAATTCACGGAATTCCACGATAAAAAACACGGTAATATCGTGTTTCATCAAACCTCCGCGATGCGCGTACTGTATGTTTTAACCATGACCTATTATTCAGTGATAAGCCTCCGCTGCAAAAAGAGTTCTTGCCTTTTTATTATTAGTATAATGACTTTGTCATGTGCGGCAGGTTAGTTTGCTTCTAAAAACACGGTTTACCGTTCCAAAAAATACAAAAGTAATTTTCTACCAGACAACCATGGTTCTATTCACCGAGACTAGATACTTTCTCTCGGTGTAAGGATATTATCGCTATGAATAAGTTCATACACTGTTGAGAAAATAATCCCGTTGGTTTGCTTAGCAACAATTTGAGCATGAATCAACACTGTACTGAAAATTCTGTGCGTAATAAATATGAACGGTCTTCAAACATTCGGTTTATAATTAGCGATACACAGGTACGGTGGCAAGTGTTATGCTTATAAGACCTAATACATCAAAAGTACCTACGCACGAAATCCCAGATTTTGGTACATGTAAAACAAAAAAAATAGTGCCCGTGCGCGTGCCAGTAATAGAAAAACTAAGGGTTCGCGCATAAAAAATGCACGATCGTACCAGGCGCGTTGTCATCAAGTAAATGATTAACAAATATAAAATGATAGTACTGCAACTCTGTTAAGTAATTAATTTTAATATATAAGTGTAACCGTATCAAGAAGATTGTTAAAGCCCCAATACCACTCTTGTTTTAACTGAATAATATGTCCCAATCTTTATTCTAGTCAACAAATTGTACTATTTTACAATATTCAAATTAATAAATGATACAAATTTCATCTTAACACACCTAATTTTGAAAATTGAAAAAATTCAACTACATGCAGTTACATGGTTTGAAAAGCCTTACGTAAGCACTTTCAAATGCAACCTGGATTTAAACATATTTTCGAACCCTCTGGACAAGTAAAGAAATTCGGAACCTGTCAAGCCAGCAAGAGTGTTATTGTCCCTTTAACACAGTAAAGAATATGAAATGTAACTGTAACATCCAACTTTAGATGACCAGCGGCCTTTGGAGTATAGTCTAAACCATCAGTTAAGAAAAACGTAATGGATAGTTTCCAGATCGGAAATCCAGAGACTTTTCGAGATATATAGTTTGTGGATAATTAGAGAGGAATACAGAATCTATTCCCGAGGAAAAAATTAAAATAAATCGATTTAAATACAATTTGTACCGCCATCTTGGAATTTCGGAATTGATTTTTCTGGTCAGAAATGGAATCAGATACCCCCAAAAAACATAGAAATGGCATATTACAAGGTGCCTTAAATGTTTCCCGAAGATATCTTGTGAAAAACTCGATTTTTTGCTAATTTTAGCCGCCATCTTGAATTTCCACCATTTTGGAATATCGAAATTGATTTTCGAGGTCAGAGATGGATTCGGCGACCCTGAAAACCATATAAATGAATAACTACAAAAGGTATTGGAAGAATTTCTGACTCAAATTGACGAAAAATGTGTTTTTTTCGACCATTTTGGCCGCAATTTTAAAAAAACAGTCCGCACCAACCTAAAAATACATTTTTGGTAAAAAGTTTGTAAACAATTTTTTGTCTCTGTTCAAGCCCCATTAGATTATATCAGGCATTTAAAATCGACCCGGATTCCCCCAACCATAATTTAAGGCCTAGCCTCGATCGCCAATACAATTTGTACCGGTTTCATACAGTTTAAGCTGTAAAAATATTTTTTAGGACATGTTCTGTAATTAAAAGCTGGGTTGGCGAATCTATACAAGTTACGTCATTATATATTTAACAATAAAATAAAACTAAGTACGAACAATGCAAACCATTAGACACAATTCGAAGTCCTAAAAAACGGTATAGGCAAAATAGTGTAATCAGGCAAAATAGTGTAATCAGCATAATATATGGACTGTTCACCGTGTATAAATAATGGTAACAGGTGTTCGGAAGAGTCAGCTTACCCTGCCTGGCGCCACACCCGCTATAGCTGCATCCAAACTATTAAGCGAAATCTCGGTAAAATAGCATGATTGGCCAATGAACTATCGGTATGCAAAATGCACGTGATGAACAATGTAGTAGACATTGTCAGGGAGATAATATACGCGTCAATTAAATATATCTAGAATAATAGCCGAGAGAGAAATGTTATATTTACCAATTAAGTCAATATAACGGCCATAAAACTTTTAAAGGGTTTTAATAAGTTTAGTTCGCAAGTATCCCTTTAGTTGAAGCTTAGATGACAAATGCCCCGATCTAATTAAAAAATCAGAATAAAATGAACAAGCTCTCGCGTAAAGATTTAGATGAGACACAAACAATCCATAAGCTGGTGATATTGGAATGTTACTTCTAATAAATGGAAAATTAACAATCGGAAAGTCAAAGTCATTACGTTTACGTACAATTTAACGCTAAGTTTATGACAATTGTCAAAATTGAGACGCAGTAGTGTTTTTAATTTTGAACTCATCAGGATATATGAATTCTACATTATCACTAAATTTTGGATTATTCAGTGTATCTAATAATAACAACGGCAGATCTGTATAAGTATCTGGCATTTGGGTCATTTAGACCAAAACTCGCGTAACCTATTATTCTGGACTATGTTCAAATCACCAGTGACTACATGTCCAGTTGGTTGGTTTATGAAGGAAGAAGTAGAGCAAGAACAGGGTAGAGGGTTATCATACAATTATTTTACGTTGATGTTAGATAATACGTTTCTGTAATTAAATATTTTGGATAAAATAAAAACCAAGTACGAACCATCCAAACCATAAGACAGAACTCAGTCCTAAAAACGTTATAGGCAAAATAGTGCATTCAAGAAAAATAGTGTAATCAGCAAATGGACTCCTCGTCGTGTATAAAATACACGACAAGCAGTGGTAACAGGTGTCGGGAAGAGTAAGCTTACCCTGCCTGGCGCCACACCTGCATGCAATCTATTAGGCGAAATGTCGGTAAAAGAGTGATTGGCCAATGAACTATGGGTTTAGTATACGTACAAGAAATCCTAGGAACAGTAACTTTCTTTCTTGAAATACAATATTATTAGAAACAATATTAAAAGACAATATGTGCTCGCTCCTACACACAGATTAATGATGCGAAGTGCCCTTTGTACCCTTTTCATCCATGGAGACCTGTCTAAGGGTAATGTCTCCAGTTTCTTCTCTAATTGAAAACGGTTGTGCTCGTGTCTTAAATCTATAACTTTATATTTATCATTAAAGATATCAGCAATATAACAATCATCCAGTCTTATTATTATCAAATTACGTGGATTGGAATTTTGTAAAATCATGTTAATCTCGAATTCATTCAATGCCTTATCTTCAATATATCTACGACTACCAATCACAATAAACGAAGAACTTTGACTTATCGCCTCACCAGTATCAGTTGGTATCGGTCTACCTGGTGGTACATCACGTATTGGTAGGAACACCTTGCGACCAAGTTTAAGTTTGTTTTCTAAAATCGGTAATATTTTCCTTCGCACAAATTGGTAATCCTGTTGAACACATGAAATAAATATGTTATATTTGTCTTCAGCATTCCTCACGTCCAATACACCAGCTAGAGTTTCCATGTCTACACCACCTCTAAATATGCTACAGATGTAGCAAATGACACAAACAAATAGGATAACTACTATAAGCATAACATATGCTTTAAAGTCATTACGTTCAGAACATATGTATAACCAATGTTTCAAATCCACACATCGCTCAGAATCTCGTTCACCTTCTGATCCCCAGCAATCAGACCCCGAAATCGAAGATTCAGAATTTCTTCCAATATTTTCAAACAAATTCGAGTATTTTATGTTCAATGACAGGGGTTGATTTATATGTTTAATTGAACATAAAGAGCCTGATGTATTTTGGAACCGTCGCACGACAACTGTACTATGTAATCCGTATAATTCCGGTGTCATACACCAAGAGATATCTGATGCCAGATAGGTACCCATATAACTCTCATAGGTACGATCATTCAGTTCAAGTTGATCAACATGGTATAATGATTTTAAAAGTTGCCATGAACCATCTATACTTGTGGTTGAGTAAAAATAGTATAAAAGAAGATATGGACTGCAGTCAGACCAGTCGAATGTTATTATTTTACCATTTAATGTATGATATATATTGATATCTTCATTGTTGTCCAAATGTCGGTAGTAAGATAACATAGATATTAATGTTCCTGGCGCGGCGTATACATCCACCGTCTTAAATTGCTGCTTTTCGAGATGAAATTCCTGCCACATTAATGTATTTGAAATATTATTGAGGCAGTGGTAAGCTTTGAAATCTGTTTCCGCGATATCGCGAATTTCTAACAAACTGTTGTGATTTAAGCTGGTCAGATACTCACTTCTATTTTTGTGTTTCAGTAACTCATTCAAACTATCATATGTTATCGGTTTGGGATTGGTTACTAATTTTCTATTGCCTTCGATATTGAACCAAACGGGGTCTTGACTTACAAACGGCGATACTGGACATGTAAATACAACATCTTGACCAATATAGGAAGCATGTGTCTGATTATTTATCAACATTCCTTTCTGAAAAGGCACTTGTACGGTTGACCCGCTCACAGTGTTTCGTATACTTTCCACTGTGTAAAATAAAATACTCTTATCAAAGCTACTGGTAATATTTGGATAAATCGTCCTGCTGAGTGTAACACCATATGGAATGCCAAAGAAGATCAGATAAATTAATATCACACAGATAAAAATAAGCTGTCTTGTACATATCTTTGAGCTGCATATAACGAAGACTAATCGAAACTGGTATAAAATAGCGAGACACTTTAACAAACTACAAGGTATTGATGGTGCCATTATTATGATTATGGTACACGCAAAAACCAGATAAGCAAAGAAAAATGTCCCGTGACTAAATTTCTTGCGCTTTAAGTTATAAACACAACGAAACATATGGAGAAGTCCAACGACAAGTATCCAATAATACATATTTACTGCTAACTTGTAGACTGAAAATAGAAAGCATAACTATAAAATATATGTAGTCTGGTTTAGGGAGCAAAAGGGAAGTGTCGTATTTGGAATACAATATTATAACTCTCAGTCTACACGAAGACCTTTTTTATGCTGGATTGAGGTTGCACGAGAGCGAGAAACTGGGTTAAACGTCCACTCAACACAGAGTGGCGTGACAGAAATATTTCTAAGATTAGAACGTGTCGGAATAGAGCCTGTGCCCTCGGTGTAGTTACCGCACTTGTAACCTCGCATCTTGACTGCGCTAATTCATTATTATCGGACTCAGATTTAAACAGACTGCAGGTTACACAGCATAATGCTTCTCGGATTATATGTGGACCTCGAAAAAGGGAACATCTTCATAGGCTACCAATACAATCACGCGTCTCTTTTAAAATACTGTGCAACACATACAATTCACTATAATCCGATTCACATTTAGTCTATCTGAAAGAACTTCACACCCAGAACTCGGCTTGCAATCCCAAAATTTAAAGATAGTAAGCTGGCACTGCCAGGCAGGATACGCCCACATTTTCGAGAGAAGGATAGAGAAGAAGCAATACTGTCTGTCATTTTTGGTCTGATTTTTCCGAAATTCGAATTCAAACCTTCCTTTAGGTGTAATGGTGATATAATAAAACGTTTTTTTTATAAATAGGAAAATAATTGTTACTAAAGCGACCACCAGATAAAATAAGGCGATTTTGCGTACGATGAGGGGCCATAATTCAGGAAGTTACGATCCGATATGCGCAAATATCAAAAGGAGCTACGACCTTTGGGTTATAACCACGCATTTCAAGTTTCATTAAAATCAAATTAAAATTGTGACCTCTATATGGTCCACAACCATGATGTACCATTTTTTTAACAGTATTCGCGTACACACGGCGGCCATTTTGTATGGCGATTTTCCCGAAATTCAAACTCGAACCTTCCTTACGGTGTAACAGTAATATAATCAAACGTTTTGTTTAAAATCGGATACAAATTGTGACCTCAAGAGGGACCATAAGCTTAAAAAAGAGGCGATTTTGCGTATAATCAGGGGCCATAATTCAGGAAGTTACGATCCGATATCCTCAAATATCGAAAGGAACCAAGATCCTGGGTTATAACTATGACTTTCAAGTTTCATCAAAATCGAATTAAAATTGTGACCTCTACAGGTCCACAACCTTGATATACCATTTTTTAAAACAGTATTCGCGTACAAACGGCGTCTATTTTGTATGAAAATTTTGGTCCGATTTTCCCGAAATTCGAACTCGACCTCCCTGAGTGTGTAACGAAGATATAATTAAACGGTTTTGTAAATCGGTTAATAATTGGGACCTCCAGGGGTGATTTTCGGACAATCAGGGGCCATAATTCAGGAAATTAATTTACGATATGCGCATATAGGGTCCACAAGCTACAAACGTGATTTTCGTACAATCAGGGACCATAATTCATGAAGTTTCGATCCGATACATGCTAATATCGAAATCTTTTGGGGATAAACCTATATTTCAAGTTTCGTCAAAATCGGATAAGAATTGTGACCCATAAAGAGTCCACAAACAATTGTGGACAGACGGGCGGAAACGATTTGGTCAATTGTCATACCCTTGTAAATCTGAAAAACCCTGGAAAAATCTTCCTGTAACCATAAGACAATCAAATTCGTATTATATATTTAAGCTTTTAAAAACTGAAAACTCATCTTTTCGGACAGTATTATGACGAGCCTTGTGAAACGCTTAGGGACATTTTGATGTAGCGCTATATAAATGAAACGATAATAATAATAACACAAAAGATGGCCGGTACAAGCAACATAACCCTTTACGGGGTAAATTTAACTCAGAGTAAGCCTTACAATAGGCGAGGCCAGAACAAAAATTTAGTGCTACTGTTAAGAGTTTGTCTCAGTTAACCCGATGTTCTGGTTAGAAATAAGGTTACACGTTGGAAAAAAATATTAAATTCTAAAATTGAAACTCGTGGTCATTTTCAATAATTGGTTTGTTCTATCTACCTCTATAATTAGTGGAGAATTATATAATGCATCTGAGACTAGCAGTTAAAAGAGCTAAATATGACCTAGAAATTGACCCAAATGGGTAGCAACGCATATAATAATGTAATCTGGTTGTACATGAACTTTTTTACATTCAATTGTTTCCGTTATGACTGTAATTTCAAAACAGTTATGTCCAACGCAATACGGCATGAGTCTCAACAGAAAAACTTCTAGCGCCTGGTTAGTCAAGTCTTTTGCGCTCGCCCACCAGATTAGCTATGGCGTCACCGTTAGACTTGAGTTGTGGAATATGTCTAGCCTTGTTATTTCTGGTCACTTGTTACAAATGATGCTGAAACACATTATGGTACACGATTCGTGTACCAATTGTAAAATGTTGATTTGAAATGACAAATAATTCCTGTTTTCAACGTGCAAGACTTTGGATAATATTGAGTTAGAAACTTAGCTACTTCAAAACTTTTTTTTTACTCGATGTTTTACCTATAAACTTAACAACCCCAAATCACTGTTTTGACCTCAGCCAAATTTGTAACCTTATCTCTGCTTTTTATGACCCAGGTGAATGCAACACTAGTGTCAATCTAGTGCTTCCTGAATCTAAGCTCATAGAAGTTCCCCATTTTTAAACATGGGCTCCAATGGGACACCACTACCTCTATGCCCCAGGGGCTAAAATTTATCGAGGTTAAAAGGTATCTAATTTTCATAAAACTTCTTTTTTTTGGGTCTAATATCAACGTCTCAAACATACAACGGAGAAAGCAACGACATTCCTGCGCCGCCAAACCACCTTTAGATGTCTGGAATATGGGCTAGATCAACAGACCGTGCTAGTATCATCTCTGATAGACCTAAAATCGGCGAAAAGTACAAACATTGGTGGTTTTGACTTGTCACGTCGAGTCAAAAAAGATATGAAGTAATATTTGGCAAGTCAAGTCGGCCTCCCAGTCCGGTAACTTTAAAGCCGGAACTAAATAGGGAATTATTTATATAACGTGTGAGCATTGATGTGACCTACAAACATTTATAATTGTATCAAAGGCCATGGTTTTACTGTAAGCGATCTGTCGTGCGTTTCGCACCTAATAGTCTAAATGAAGATCCTTCAAACTGACATCTTCAGAGTTTAAACGACTGTTAGACGAATAGCTGTGGCCGGATGGGGTACGTATCCGCAAGTATACCCGTCCTAGAGACGAACCCAATTATGCGCCAAATCAACAAACTGTTTGTCATTTGCTTCGTACAATTCCCATGGACACGGAACTATGGAAGGGTATCGCTGCCAATATTAAATGCTGTGCATAAATGTCTTTTCCATTGTTTACGTGTGGAAAGTACAATGTACAAAGTCCTAATACCGGTAATGATAAAAGTCAAAATACCTATAAGGCCAAAGTTAAATGTAAAACAGCAAATGTAATGTGTCAAATGACAAATGTTTATTGCAAAATGCTGTGTTTTTTTAGATTTCTACATAATATTAACATTTCTCGCATTACTCTTTACATTTGCGCTCTGCCACATCTCATTTGTCCTTTACGCTTTCAACATATCATCTTGCGCAGAGCACTTTATCAATATGCAAATGTTGGATACCACGTAACTTATTAACATACGGAAACGACCGATCTTTCTACCGAACTCAATTTGGCGACCCATCGGCTAGTGAGCTATTCGACCAATCCAGCTGGCAACCTATTCAGAATAAATTCAAAGATCGCCCAGACTCACCTATTTATCAACCAATAAAATCCAAGTAGAATATATTGTTATTTTAAAGTGAAAGAACGGTAATATTCCGAGTCGAAATTCGGGTCATCGTAAAAAAATAAATTCTGAGCATCCAATAAACTTTCCAAAAAGTATTAGTAAAAGTTGGCACAATCATATTAAAGGGTCGCGCTCTCGTCCTAAACATTGCCAATTTTTCAATAATCTAAACGTAAAGATAAACCTGTACATTTTTCAAAGTCCAAATTCGTACCATCGTACAAAATTTTCAATATTTTAAATGTAAAGATAGGCCGGTATTTTATTCGAAGTCGAAATTTGGACCATCATACAAAATTCTAAGCATCTAGCTATATATATTCTGAAAGGTAATTGAATAAGCGTTCTAGATATTATTAATAAAAGTTGGCACAATCATGTTAAAAGGGTGCGCTCTCATCCTAAACGCTAATTTTTCAATATTCTAAATGTAACGGGACATTACCTTTCTTTACATCTAGAATATTGAAAAATTGGCTATGTTTAGGATGAGCGCGCACCCCTTTAATATGATTGTGCAAACTTTTTACTAATACCTTTCAGAATATATATAGTTAGATTTGTATGATGGTACAAATTTGGACTTTGAAAAAAGTACAGGTGTATCTTTACATTTAGAATATTGAAAAATTGGCAATGTTTAGGACGAGAGCGCACGCCTTTAATATAATTGTGCTAACATTTACTAAAGCTTTTTTGGAAAGCTTATTTAATTACCTTTCAGAATATATATAGCTGGATGCTAAGAGTTTTGTACGATGACCCGAAATTTGACCCGGAATATTACCGTTCTTTCACTTTAAAAAAACAATATTCTACTTTCGTTTGATAGACGTTACGATGGATTTTATTGGTTAATAAAAATAGATGAGTTTGGGCGTCCTTTGAATTCATTCTGAATAGGTTACCAACGAATAGGTTATCAACTGGATTGGTCGAATAGCTCGCTAGCCTAATAGGTCGCCAAATTGTGTTCGGTAGAAAGATCGGTCGTTTCCGTGTGTTAATAAGTCACGTGGTATCCAACATTTGCATATTGATAAAGTGCTCTGCACAAGATGATATGTTGAAAGCGTAAAGGACAAATGAGATGTGGCAGAGCGCAAATGTAAAGAGTAATAAGAGAAATGTTAATATGTAGAAATCTAAAAAAACCCACAGCATTTTGCAATAAAACATTTGTCATTTGACACATTACATTTGCTGTTTTACATTTAACTTTGATCTTAGAGGTATTTTGACTTTATCATTAACAGTATTAGGACTTTGTACAGTGTACTTTTCACACGTGGAAAATACATTTTAGCACAGCATTTAATATTGGCAGCGATACCCTTCCATACGGAACAGGCAGATTTGAATATATCAAGAAATTGTGTGACGCACATGACTTCGGGCTAATTCAAGATTATTGGTTACTTAAAGGGACAATCACACTCTAGCTGGCTTGACAGGTCTAGAAACAAAAATTAGCCTCATTCTAACTACGAGATGTTTAAGTGTCATACTTGTTGTGTAAATTATCCATTACATCCGATTTTACTTGTCCAGAGGGTTCGAAAATATGTTCAAATCCAACTTACATTTGAAAGTGTTTACGTAAGGCCTTTCAAATCATACAGTGGGATTTTTCCAATTTTTTCAATTAGGGTCGTTAAGATGAAATATATATCACCAATAAATTTTTAATTGGAATATTGTAGAGTAAAGTTTTGGACATATTATTCAGTTACAACAAGAGCATAAACTTAATAATGTCTGGGTCCACCTGAACGGACAGTGCTAACTTACGTTGTGGACGACCTTGCGGTGGATATGCCATCAATTAAATTGGAGTAATATACTTGTTTATAATATTGAACCAGTGTCCTCTAAGTCTAAACGAATATATGCTGTAATCATACACCATGTCCATACAAGAATACTATTATGTCATGTGATAATTCAAATCTATTAGAAGTTGACAATATACTAAATGAAATAGTTTCCAGTTGGTAAGAGAACTTCCGATTTTGGTGAGCTGGGGAAAAATTCTGAAACAAAATATTCTTGCTTTTTATGGAAGGTCTATTGTTACACTACAGATAAGAGACTATCAGCATAGTTGGTAGATCTTTATTGAGAACATAGAATAGACATAGATCGGAACGAGCTCTATTTAAGTCTGACTTACTGTCAGTTAATTCTGGCTTTATAAAGCATACAGTAATTGAAAATAATGATACATGACAGATTAACTTATTTGGAATTGAGATTATAGTTTCTATAACCACACCTCGTATTTCTATTTAAGTCGCGAAGTTCTGCTGAGTGTTCAACACATAGAACATGTGTAGATTATAAATAACATATGGATAATTAAGATATTTAATGAGATTGTGCGTATTGTCAAAACTAAGAGAGGTCATTTGTGTGTTGCCCGTAAATAACATATTGAACACATTAGCAGAAGTTGTTTATAGTTGAAAATGTCCAATATAATATAATGTAAAATCTAGAAAAGTTCTATGTATGTATTACTTTGTCACATTCCTTCATCACCCACGAGTTATGTACCAAAAGGACATAACAAACACAATTCTCACATGTGGGACATTGTCTGCATCTGTATCCATTGATGTTTCACACAATAAAATTACATTACACACGAATTAGGAAAGACACACGCGATATAACACAGCAAACATGATATAATAACAGTACACATGAAATAATAACAGTACATATGATAGACGACAGCTAACACGATGTAAAAAGAGTACTCAGGATACCACATTAATAAAAGTATATTACACACGTAAGAAAACAGCACACACGATTAAGACATCTAACACAATATAAAAAGTACTGAGTATATAATGAAAAAAAACCAAAAAAACCCCCGCGATTTATATTGCACTGGAGCAACAGTGGTTCTAGATTTCATGTAGAACAATACCATTTATTGGGTCTACACCTCTCGCTACACCATTAAATTCTGCCATTCTTCTTGACTAAATGATGACAAAGTTAATGTCATTTGATTATGTCTTAATGTTGATGTGGAATCATCTGTTCCATGGAGCGTATTCTCGTCCTCGGTCTCAGCCGACACCAATCTCCTTATGAGCAGCATACGTTGCTCTGACATACATTAAATACAATAGAATACAATAGCTACACTGCAAAACTCTAAATATGGAAATTACAATTCTAACATCTAAATTCACTGATAAACATGCTACAATATTATATAAAAAAAAAATACTAGGTTAGACTATCAACACATTAATAAAATCTACAAAAAAACACTGTTTCAATGTCAATATGTTCACTGATTTTAACACTTCATAATTAGATGTTCTATTCACAGTTCTGATTTTTGCATAGCTAATTAGATGATGGTAAACACTGCTGCAATCTTCGCTTCAGATTCATTCCGGAATTCCCATGTGATGTTCGTTGTTGTTTCGCGTTAAGATATGGTACAATAAATCCCTTTAAAATGACCAGTGTACTTGCGCAATTAGACCAATTATTACAATTACATTACCCTTAATTTATAACATTTATTTTAAAATTAATTTGATACGATTATATCTAACTTAATCATATGCTTTCCTTTAAGTTTACTTAACATTAAAATTGTATTTTCTTTAGTAGAAATACACCTGTATTAATCCTTAATTCGAGTTACTTTTAATTGAATAAACTATCAACAAATACAACTCAATTTGTCCCCTTAATAACAATTATTAGCATTAATTAGTACCCATCACCTACAGTAATTAAGAATATCCAACCTCATTAGTATTTTCCTTACTTACTGACAGTGAACAGTTTTATCTCATAATTAACAAATCATCTTTAATTAATTATCTTAACCGTATCGGTTTACTGTGTAACGCTATACTCCAACAGTTAACACGGAGGGTATAGGATAGAAAGGTACACCTTTTAACATGGCGTATACGAACCTGCTTGTATAACCCAAGGTGGTAGCAGCATGTGTGCTAATTAACACACTGAGATCAGATAAGACAGACACGTCCCGTTTGCAAATTTCCATATAGATCTCCCTATGAACATTTTAAATCTTATTGTTAATTCATTTCTTTAAACAAATGTGATCAGTATTTATTTCAAGACCTGAATGTAATATATTCCCCATAAACACATAATTATAACAAACAACAATTTACAAATAAGTTGCCAATACATGAGTATGGTTTTACGTATACGCTACACATGATATATGAGGAAATTCAAAATTTATTCGTCATGCTATATCATCGCACATCCAAAAATAAATTTTAAATAACCCATTTTACCATGGTATATTTTTACGTTTTTAACACAAATTTATACTTTTTAACAAAACAAAACGACACGAATAATCCAGAAACAGTTATATTGCATAAGCTATTCGCTATTATATTGCAATGCACCCTATTTCTCTTTAAACCATTATTTAAATCCTAATACCGACCCACACGCTACTCGCGAATTTACAAAGGGCCAGTCAGGTTCAAATTTCCCTTGGGCATATTCCTTTACCCATAAACATAAATTTTACACAGATCTATACCGGAAAAATACCCAGTTAAACACATATACATTACTTGGACATAACACAATATTACATTATTACAATCTAGATTTATAGTTCGGAGACATAATTTATTTCTTTTAGCTTAGTTTTACCTTTTCAATTTTACGATTCGTATTTATTCTTTCGGTTATATAAAATTAGTATATTTTTAAACCCAACTCTGAGTTACTTAACAATGTATCGTATCTACTACGTAGCATTATGCAGTTCTTTGTGACACTAGCTAGATGTGGAAATCGCCCAAAACCCCACATCTAACGTGTGACGAACGCCTCTTCATTTCTACATATTATTATAACCTTGTGATCGTCCATTTTAAACGTCACTTATTTCCCTAACTTATTTTCCTAACTTAATTATTTTACTAGTTTGACATTAATTTTAAAACTTTATATTTAGCGTATCCCTAACCTTAAAAATTGAATATAATTATCCCTTGGTCTATTTGGCTTTCCATGGTCAATTTATTAGGAAATATGCACCTACCTTAAAAAAACGTCTGGAAACTTCATTTTTTCCAAGGTTTTCCCCAGGATCCCATTCAGAAGTTATAGATACCATTCTGCTGTCTTCAATCAGTGGCCCATGATCATCTTGAACGACGTCCCGCTGTTATGGCGATTCACATCCAAGTTTACAGGTGCGGCCGCCATTACTGGAACTGGTTCGCGCTGTGTCAGGTTCACTGGTGCACGGCATCATTACTTATATCTGTAATCAGTGGCCCATGATCGTCTTGAAATCTAACTTCTGCAACTAACAAGATTTCCTGCGGCTAGGACTTGTACACGCTATGTCTGGCTCACGTGCACCATTTCTATTATCTGTTACACTACAGATAAGAGACTATCAGCATAGTTGGTAGATCTTTATTGAGAACATAGAATAGACATAGATCGGAACGAGCTCTATTTAAGTCTGACTTACTGTCAGTTAATTCTGGCTTTATAAAGCATACAGTAATTGAAAATAATGATACATGACAGATTAACTTATTTGGAATTGAGATTATAGTTTCTATAACCACACCTCGTATTTCTATTTAAGTCGCGAAGTTCTGCTGAGTGTTCAACACATAGAACATGTGTAGATTATAAATAACATATGGATAATTAAGATATTTAATGAGATCGTGCGTATTGTCAAAACTAAGAGAGGTCATTTGTGTGTTGCCCGTAAATAACATATTGAACACATTAGCAGAAGTTGTTTATAGTTGAAAATGTCCAATATAATATAATGTAAAATCTAGAAAAGTTCTATGTATGTATTACTTTGTCACACTATATGAGTACAACTTCGGGGAAAAAATCCACCGAAATCGGCCTCGGGTAAAAAAGTAACAGACGTTCTGGTTTTCGTTTCAATTCGACTTATAAAATCCACAACTTTCTGTATGCTGATAATATTTTTGTGCATCACAAATGCTTTTCTGTTATTTGACAATCGATAAAATCAGTGAATTGAATGTTTGGAAATCCCAAAAGCTAAGCCATATCAACGCATTTACCATCAATAGTGCCAAGTCTACAAATGATACTACAATGGTCATCTCTCGCCCATCTGATAATATTACATCCTTAATTGGTGAAGCGAAATCAACGTCCGCAACAGGGTTGCGTGTCCAAGGCAGAGAAAATATTTTTAAAAAACATAAAATCTTAAGTGCATTTGGAAAAGGTAGATCTTGGCAATTGCAGACTGTGGCAGAATAGTATATTTAAAAAAAACAAATACAGAAATTCTAAATGAAACATTGGCGGAAAAACTGGAACCCAGAGTGAGGGTTGGTGCCAACTATGAGATATTGTCAGTGGTGGGATTCGTCAGGCGTCCATAATCACTCATTTACTAATCACACGAAACATGTTGAAAAATGTTCAGCAATTTCACATGTATTAACAAAGACCACCTCCAGACATTTTCAGTGGTGGGGTATCCTTGCCGGGCTGGGCAATTTACCCGATACTAACTAAACACTACCTTCAATTATGTTAGGTAATATTAGGCAAACCTCTTCCGCCCCATCTAGACGTTCCTATTTCCCCACACAAAATGCTATAACACAGATAAGCATAGTATGTAATTGTCGCATTAAACTTGTTACAAAATGCTCAGTACAATGTATAAAGTCCTAATACTGTTAATGTCAAAGTCAAAATACCTCTAAGGTCAAAGTTAAATGTAAAACAGCAAATGTAATGTGTCAAATGACAAATGTTTAATTGCAAAATGCTGTGTTTTTTTTAGATTTCTACATAATAACATTTCTCTCATTACTCTTTACATTTGCGCTCTGCCACATCTCATTTGTCCTTTACGCTTTCAACATATCATCTTGCGCAGAGCACTTTATCAATATGCAAATGTTGGATACCACGTGACTTATTAACATACGGAAACGACCGATCTTTCTACCGAACACAATTTGGCGACCTATTAGCAACGCCGGATTAACCATGGTGGGGGGCCTGGAACATGTGGGGGGCCCCTGATCACCGACCGCGAGCGCCGAAGGTGCGAAGCCCCGCAAGGGAGTCTGGGGCAGGGCCGTATGTAGGATTGTAAAAGTGAGGGTGCAGCAGAGTGTTGGGGACGCCAATATAATGCCCGAGTTACTGAGTGCGGAACGATGCGTGTGTGTACGTGGGGGTGGGGGCTTGGAGCTGCAATCAACGTCGCTCTCGTATGTCAATTTCGGCAGCGCTATTTCTTATTTTGATGTTAAGCACACCAAATGAGAAACTCCTTATCCTCTAAACTAGAACTAGTTCGAAACACCACAAGGCGACGTGAATAGGGCGGCCAGAACGAAAATGTATAATCATGTAATTTGGTGGCGGTGCCCCCAAAGACCAACAAGGTCCTGTCAAATGTGATTAAAGGGCGACCAAAACGAACCCTTTAATGCCATGTGGTGGGTCAGACGTCGATCTAGAAAGAGGTGATAGGAGAGGCCCTTCTCCTTTGGAGACGGCCCCCTTGTCTGGGGTCCTCCAGCAGAAAATTTTAAAAATAACGATGCAGGAAACACGTTTTTCTGCCATTTGGGTGATATCTGAGTGGCAATTTTGTATTTTATATGGCGGCAGATTTTTTGTGAGAGGAATTCGCTTCTGGTCTCCACACCTTGGGTCCGCGCCTGTGGTGGCGCCCGATAGCCTCGACATAAGAGATATAAGAAAGTTTGGATCAGGTGTAGGCGCCATTAAAACCGACCGACTCATCAGTGCCTTAGGAGCTTCACTGTATGATCATAATCAAGTGTATTATTTTATAATTGAAAGGTTGGCAATTTGTTTGGGAGGGGACGCCTTATTTTTCTGGAAATTTTCATAAATTGGAGGCCGGAAACGTGATTTCCTGGCATTTCAAACACTTGTGTGGAGCCATTTAGAAGTAGGCCTACCTTCCCCAGAATAAAAAATAAAATTAGCGCATTCTGGCGTTATTTCAGTGGACCAATCCATGCGAGTGCTATGAAATGATGGCATTTCTAGAGGAGAGGGCTGGACGCAACTAAGATTTTTTTTTGTGGGGGGGGGGGGGCCCTAATGTTGGGGGTCCTGGGGCCTATGCCCCATGGTTAATCCGGACGTGGTGATAAATGCGAGTGCTATGAAATGATGGCATTCTAGAGGAGGTGATTGGACGCAACTAAAAAAAATTGTGGGGGGCCCCCTAATGTGGGGGGCCCTGGGGCCTGTGCCCCATGGTTAATCCGGCCCTGCCTATAAGGCTAGCGAGCTATTCGACCAATCTAAAAAAACACAGCACTTTGCAATAAAACATTTGTCATTTGACACATTACATTTGCTGTTTTACATTTTACTTTGGCCTTAGAGGTATTTTAACTTTATCATTACCGGTATTAGGACTTTGTACATTGTACTTTTCATACGTAATCAATGGAAAAGATATTTATGCACAGCATTTAATATTGGAAGCGATACCCTTCCATATTACAGAGATCAGTGATCGTATTTAGAACAGAGTTCACGTTGAGATTCGAAATTGAAAATGATATTTTTGCCAATTTCTCAACTGGAAATAGTGAATTATAGGATTACTAGGATTGTTCTTTAACAAGGTAGGACTGTTTATAGATACCATATTTTTTAGGGCTTTATTTTAATACATTTTAAAAATACATGTAAAACTTGAATAACTTTAAACCTATAACCGGTTATTCTTCCATGATTTAGGGGTTCCTTATGTGGATTCTCATTTTGCGTGTACACATAGACGATGTATAAGCAAGATAAAGTCCTCGACTTCGGTTATGCTTGGGAAGAAAAACTTCAGAAGAAAACCTCAACAGAAAAAACTTTTTTCAAAATTATATTTCAATAATTCGCTTGCGCCTAGGGGTTTTTAGCAGTGGGGGGACCCGGAGAAAACCCACGAGGCTGGACAGGCGACCCTACTCCTTGCCACGTACAACCGGGGATTCGAAACCACGCCAGTTGACTCAATGACAGGCTTTATGATACAGCGCGCACGTGCTTTACCATTCGTCCATCCAACCCCCCAAAAAGTACAAGAGATGTTGTTGTCAATTCAGCCTTTACGGGGGCAAAAATGGCACTTAATTTGCCTCGGTACCACTTCCAATGTGTAGTATCGACGGTACAATGAACAAGACAGTGAAGGCAAACTTACAGCTTCAGTAAGAAAATATCCAAGGTGAGACCTTATCGAACGAACCGGTCTTCTTATAAGCCATGGTGGTCGATGGCGGAAAATTTCTGAACGGGCAGAAAGATATGCCGAAGAAATATGGGGATATCGGGCGCCGCCTTCTTGCTAGTTTGGTTAGCCTTCATCCATAGCGATTCTGCCATGTCAGTGATGCATACGCAAAGCCTTCTATCGAAGTAAATGTCATTAATGACCCTGAACAGCACATGACTGGGACATGGAGCACAAATTTGAAGCGAAGTTCTTTTAAACGAGCATTGTCGACTTTTCTCATAATTCAGTGGCTTAAAGACGCGAAGTAAATACCAGACTATCGAATAACCATCAAGAGGCTGATACAATGGTTTGCTGCGTCGTCAAGCATCTGGATGGATAAGGTTATGGTAACGTTGCAGTACGTGCAGATGACACGGACATATCAGTCATTCTCCTTCATCACAGTCATCAGTTCGGTTGTGAAATTTGGCAAGACACTGGTACCACATCGAAAAATACCTGACGCTTTGAGTGGAATAACCGTGAAGATGCCAGCAGTGTGAGCTTACTCTTCCGGGCACCAGTTACCACTGTTTGTCGTGTACATATACTGGTTACACTATTTTGCCAGATTACACTATTTTGCCTATACCGTTTTTTAGGACTTCGAATTTTGTCTAATAATTTGGATTGTTCGTACTTGGTTTTATTTTATTGGTAGTGATATTTGCCGAGCTGTATCGGCATTTCATAGCTTTACTGGCTGCGATTACACGACAGCATTCTACAGAGAGGGCAAGACAATGCCATTCAATTCTGGGCGGACCGTGAAGTTCAGGAGGCGTTTATAGATTTAACTATTGGAAGTACAATAGAAGAAAACAAGGTCAAGGTGCTCAATCAGTTCGGTGCAAGTATGTATGGTGCTCGCAGTAAACAGCTTACACTTAACGAATATATATATATGAACACGTGGAACGGGCCTTTTTGTCCAAAGGTAAAAATCTATTAAAATCGGTAAAAGGTATTGACGGGTCAGTGATTCCACCTTGCGAGGCGGAAATATGCACCAAAATTAGGCGAACTTCATTTATCGCAAAGATCTGATCGTGCAGTGACCAACAATATATACACCAGATTATCGATGACCATTTCGATAAAAATTTGTTTTCTATATTGCTGTCATTATTATTGTTCACTTTATTATGTTGAGTATAAATATTATTGTTTAGTTTATCATGTGCAAGTTCAGCTAGACGCATCATCAAGTCGCTCATCCAATATATGCAGATATATTGTATTTTTTTTTAGCTTTTAGAGTTTTCGTTTTGTTTCTACAGGTAATAACATTCAAAGGTGAACAAAGTTTTAAAGTTGTTTTTTTTATTTCGTTTAACGTGTTTACCAATAAATCTTTTCAGCAAATCTGCCTCTAGTCTTTGATCTTTTATTCTACATCAAATACCCGGGATATATATATATATATATATATATATATATATATATATATATATATATATGCATACAAGTTATTTTTGTTCAGCTTCATTTGCTCCCCGTGTTCTGCTCATTTTAATCAGACAAAACGGTGCCCCCCAACCAGCACTAGCGATGTGTCGTCCTTATCCGAGATCGAAGGGAATTTCGCGCTCTTAAGTTAGTGGTATGTTTTCGTGGACCAATAGTGAAACCTTTAACGAAACAAATAATGTACGCGGAAGTCGAATTAACTCCTCCCTGAGGGGGGGGGGGGAGTGGGACGAAGGAAGGGTCAGGGGTCTTCTTAAGTAGCGTTTTTGAAGACATCTGATGTTGGTCGACATATGCACGAAAGTTGATCGTTGTACGCAAAAGTCGAATAAAACGCAAAATTTTGTAGGGCCTCTCACATCCCACGGGATAGGGGACCCGCAACTTAAGAATCGAGGTTCAGAGTATCCTACACCGCTGCCCACACATCTGACATAGTATAAATTTTGTACGCGATTTTCGAAACAATCTGAACCTAGCTCCCCTACTAAAATTGATAGTTGGGAATGGTACGATTTAGTGTTATGCACGAAAGTTGATCGTTGTACGCAAAAGTCGAATAAAACGCAAAATTTTGTAGAGCCTCTCACACCCCACGGGATAGGGGACCCGCAACTTAAGAATCGAGGTTCAGAGTATCCTACACCGCTGCCCACACATCTGACATAGTATAAATTTTGTACGCGATTTTCGAAACAATCTGAACCTAGCTCCCCTACTAAAATTGATAGTTGGGAATGGTACGATTTAGTGTTATGTACGCCATGCACGGCAGGGGTACTTGATCACTGAAGATGTGTAGAAGTAGCCATTTATGATTCGTTTGGTAGAAAGGTGGTTCCCGATACATTTGTTACATAGTGTGAGAGACAGTGGTAGGAAAATGATTATAATTATCCCATGACAGCATGTGTAATAAACTCTCCACCGATCTCTAATTGACCATTATACATATGGCAGCATCTGGTTCTTTATTAAATGAAACAATGTGGTCAATTAGAGATCGGCGGAGAGTTTATTACACATGCTGTCATGGGATAATTATAATCATTTTCCTACCACTGTCTCTCACACTATGTAACACTACCTCCATTGCCAACAGTTTGTGAAACAAACAAAAAACCCTATACTCACCCTATCCTTAATCGAGAAAAAATAATAATATATTCATTATGAACAAAAAAAATATTTGAAAAGTTCTGAAAATTGTTTTAATGATGATCCAATTTTAACAGATTGATAGTTTTTTTTGGGGGGGGGGGGTTTGTAACATATTTTTTCAATTTAAAAGTCATAACAATTGTATAAGGAGTAATATAGTATTAGTAACAATTTAAACTTTAGATGTACATTATTTTTTCATATATGTTAGTTAGAATATACTATACGAATAGCCAAGTGGATCTACTATGCTGTATTTACAAAAGTGGTCCCTTAAACATGAATTATTCAAGAGCTAAATCTGCCTAGTGCAGGTCTTTATTTGGGCATGAAATGTTTTCTAAAGTATTAATTAGACATCAACTAACTGATCTAGGCCTTAATCAACTTTGGATGGCATCAGATTGCTCCGATACTAAACAGATTTAAACGTTTCAGCGGTTAATCAAATATGGCGCACCTTAACGCTTCGAGTCGTAGCTTTGATCAACCAGGTCCGTGGTTGAAATTATTGCACAGGTCGGTCAAATCTTTAAATGCCTATATTTTCGCTTGCAATAGAGTAATTTGAATGAAATTTTCAAATTATTCATTTTACATCATCTACTTTCGAACTAGTATAGCAGGAATGGCTAGTTCTTATCTATATCTTGAATAATGTAACTTTAAGTGTTATACTATAGGAGAAGTAATTGTGAATATATTATTAAAAACACTCACAGAATGTGTTTTAATATATTTAAGCTGGTGTTTAACTAGGGATTTAAACATTTTTCCGACATTTAAGATAATTACCGAAACAAGACAAACTTGTCTTCTTTTATAAATAGATAGCCTTGCTGAGGATAAAAAACATTCATAAAATAACGCTCTATATCCGTCGCTGGGTTATGTATCCCTAATATGAAGTACTGTTCTAGATCTGTGGCAGAGAAACCTAGCGGTCTTAAGTCAATGAATAAACTTCGAAATATTTCAACTAAATATTCATTATATGGACAACTAAATAACATATGGCAAATTGTTTCAACTTCATTTTTACATAGCGGACAAAGATTATCTTCCGTTGTTTTGATCCTGTAGAGTTTTTCTTTCGTGTACACAATGTTATGAATTATTCTGAAATCCATCCAATTCTATCGCATCAGTATGTTTATATGGTAGAAATACACTTTTATAATTATTTCGACAGAGGTTAAACCCCCTTTCTTGCAAAAATCTTGCACTTGTTGGTTGATAATAGTGCTTGGATCTCAGAATATCGTAGCATGTTTTTACACTAGATTCGGAGAACTTAATTAGTCTACCATTAACATTTATTTCGATATCGATTAATGCATTCCGTTTTTTTTCTACAGTGAAGGGTGATGAAATCAATTCTACCCAATACATAGGAATACTATCTAATATTTTTCCATACAACTGTTTAACTGTGGCGCATTTAAAATTTGGAAACAGTTCCAGCACCTTTTCTACTATTGTTTCTGTTGTATAGGAACCCGGAATGATTTCGTAGCTTATGTCTGCTACCGTTGTCAATTGACTCTTAATAAAAATATCACTATTCTAAATGGTTAAGTGACTGTTTTAAAACCTAGCCAATATTTCGGGGTGTACATTTAAATTCACCTCGAAAAGTATCCCAAGCTATTAATAATTCTGCGTAGAATATGGGCAATTTTTTTAAGCCGGATTTCTCATATTTTAGATAGAAAATCCCCTCTTTGAGATTTAAGTTTTTATAGGAAGACAAAAAGAGGGTCATAGTGTTCTTCCAGATAAATTTAGCAATTTTAGACGCAGAGCACATTTTTTGAGACTCAAATCTGGAATATTGAGCCCACCTTTGCTCCTTTCCCCAATAATTGTAGAATATTTAATTTTGGGTGGTTTCCTGTTCCATAGAAACGATGTGACTATCTTTTTGAATTCGGTGTTAACCCAATCAGGGACTGGGACTACACATGTAAGAAACCATAATTTTGATGCGATTAAAGTATTTATTATGACTGCTTTCCCAATGAGGATTAATTTACGTTGTGACCAAATATTTAAAATAGTTTTTATCTTCGTTAATTTTTCTTTCCAATTTAATATTTCACACTGTTCCTTATTGGCGCCAAGATATACACCCAAAATCTTTGTGCAATTCTTATTGATAGGAATTTGTATATAATTAATGGTAATTAAATCAGACTGAATATTTCCAATACCAATAATGACTGTCTTTTCTATATTGACCGTTCCATCCGATGCTCTACTATAACGCGCAATAGATTTGAAGCACTGGATAACCGAATCTTCGTCGACTACCGTTCACAGTGTACACTAATTATCGGGCCATACTATATACCGAAAAACAACCGGAAAACACCATTTTTATACTAAATACCGGAAAACACCGGAAAAACACTAAATACCGGAAAACACCCTAAATATGTAGCCCAGAGCCTAAACCGAACCCTAACCCGTTTCGCCCAACCTAACCCTTACCCGTTTCCACCACCCTAAACCTTACCCTAGACACTGTATTTTGACATACCCTTTGTCCTGTACTACCGACAAAGAGAAACCTCACTGCAAAATTTAGGGGAAGTTTCTTGACCAACCCAAGGATCAGGGTATATAATCATAGTATTGGGAGGAACATTGCCGATAACCGGACATCACGACATATTTTTAGGGTGTTTTCCGGTATTTAGTGTGTTTTCCGGTATTTGGTGGTTTTCCGGTATTCAGTATAAAATGATGTTTTCCGGTTGTTTTCCTGTATATAGTATTGCCTGTAATTATCCACGGAATAAAATAAAACACACACAACAGCAACAACATGATCCACAAACTTATCGTCACATCTATTTATATCTTCTATATACAGGCCCGTTCAACGTTGTTCAACAAGAACTATTTATATTTCCTATAACTGGAACAGCCAGTTTATTCCGTATATCAGTTGTATCAACTTTCTTCCTCTTACGACAAAGTTAACGTTGGATAAATGAACTTTTCTTTTGGTGGTGTGGAGCTAATATCTTCTCCTTGTAGCGTAATTTCGCCCTCGGTCTTCGCCGACACCATCTTTGCCAGAGCAGAATACGTTTCCCGGACTTCTTTGTTATTTTGGTATAATTTGGCTGATTTCTCATTTCTTTTTTTTTAATACATTTTACTAGTAAGTAAATACCAGTAATTATTCCCAAAAGTATGTCAAAACCGCTTACAACAAAACTTAAATGAGGCCATGGCTTGTCAACACTTATCTTATTTACGCTTCTCAGTTGATTTACTAAATCTTTAATAGGAATATTTTTAAGTTTAGAGGAAATCTTTGGAAAGGCTACTGTTAATGGCTTCCATAATTTATTGCTTGAAATATTGAAATGCATATGTATATTTCGAATATAATTTTTAATGACATATATACTTTCCTTCGTATAATATGGTAGTAACGAGAGATATTCATTAGATGCGGAGTATGACATATTCAATTTTATAATATCTATGGGAGGATGTGCAAACTAATTTGTGTCCAGAATTCGAATGTTTACTATAAAAACAAAGAAGAGAAAACCTTAAAATTTCTGTAGTTGATATAGCCCAATAACCATCCTTTATTCAGCCAATGGTAGAATTATTCGAGGTTTAATATTAAGATTACAAACTTGTTTTACTTATTTGCATAAAGAAAGCTATAATACATAATTTACTTAAATGTATTGGATAAAGAGGACTTTTAATAGGACAAAATTTTACAACCCGATTTTTGCATTCTCGAACTTGAGATTCAGATAATAGCGCATACTGAGTTCTTTCAGCATTAACAGCAAACATTTTATTCTAGGTATACCATGACAGCATGTGTAATAAACTCTCCGCCGATCTCTGATTGACCACATTGTTTCATTTAATAAAGAACCAGATGCTGCCATATGTATAATGGTCAAGTAAGATAATCTATCCGCTGATCACCAATGACGTTTACTAGCGTTGGCTGTATCAATTGTTCTGTAGCCTGCCATATGCTTATAGTGATTTAATTATGTAGTCTTTACATAAGTCCTTTGATTCCATAATATAAATTACCGGTGTTATTACCGGCGTTATCAATGTGAATTTAGTATAAATTGGCTTTAGTTTTTCATGTAAATCAGACCAGCCTTGGTGGTTGACTAGGTACGGCCTTATATCTAGAATAAAATGTTGCATCCAGATCATGTTTTATTTCTGTTAACTCAAACTATGTTACACATTGTATTGTAACTGTATTGGCTCTTCAAGGTATAGTTATTGGGGGCGGGGGGCTTAGTTAATTTAGTTGTAGGAACCCTGATCTTGGGCTTAAATTAAGGCTATCGTTTAGATCCCGTCTTTTAAAGTAACCAAGTCTCTTAACTCAATATCTTCCAAAATCTTCAACATTAAAGACACGCATTATTTGTCAATTTAAACCAACATTAAGGCTGCAAACTTACGGAAAAGGATGGGCTTCTTATATCCAATATTTAAGACAAAATAAACATTCTACCAATAATGCGTTTCAGCCCCAGTTCTAGCAAAAGACTAGACATATTGCACCGAACCAAACGGCGTATGTAGACTGGAAAAACCAGACGCTAGAAATTTGCATTCGATTGAGACTGCTGGCTTATTTCACGGAACATAAATCGATTTAAAGTTAGAGTAACTACGGAAACGTTTGAATGTAAATCAGTTGATATACATTCATATTACAGTATTATATGAGTTGTGACCCATTTGTGTCAATTTCTAGGTCCCAAACGTTAGCGATGTAGCTCCTTTAACACTGGACAGTTTTCAAGCCCCGAATGTTGGCCCCATACCCAACCACACAGTGGCCTGCTTGGATAATCTTCAGCCGAGGATGGTCTATGCTCCGATTGTAGTCTGCCGGAATTAGCTCGGAATCCCCAGTTAGTTGCAGAAATGTGCAAGGTAAGCTTTCTTTGTCTCAAATGAAAGATGGGAACTAGTAGTATCTCAGAAAAAAATGACCCATCATTTTGCCTTGGGGACAAAAATGGGCAGGCCTTCAAACTTGGCAGTCCCGGGTCGGGGAGGCAACCATGGGTATACTGTATACCGTTAGTGGCAGAAATGTGCAAATGAAGCTTTCTTGGTCTAAAATGGAAGGTGGGACCTAGTAGTATCCATCAAAAAAAAAGACGTATCATTTGGCCTTGGGAACAAAAACTGGCAGGTCTTCAAATTTAGCAGTCCCTGGTCGGGGAGGCAACACTGGGAATACTGTCTACAGTTAGTGACAGAAATGTACAAAGTAAGCTTTCTTGGTCTCAAATGAAAGGTGGGACCTAGTAGTATCTCAGAACAAAATGACATATCATTTGGCCTTTGGGAGAAAATTTGGCAGCCCTTCAAACTTAGTAGTCCCTGATCGGGGAGGCAACAATGGGTATACTGTCTATCGCTGTACGCCGCATTCCATGATGCGATGTGTCAGATGACGGTTACGCATAGAGAAACGTCAGAACAACATGTTGAGGCTGGTGAAACTAGAGGAAAGACCGACGTCACTCATGTGGCCAAGCTGTGCGAATGGTTCACCGATAATCCACAACTACGCTAACTCTTTTTAAAGAGTAACAGGAATAAAAATATCCGACTCGGATTCTATGAACTGCGACAATTGTGGGGCCGAGGGCAGACAATCAAAACAAGTTGGACAACCTGCCTTACGATCAAGCGAAACTGTCCCGTAAATATGCGATACGTACATTGCAGGATTTGGAATCTTGTGTAACCATTGGTAAGAAGAACGTTCATATTGAACCATGAATACTGTTGAATGCTTCAAAACAAGGGGGAGTTATTTTGATGGCGAGGGACTATGATATACTCGTCATGTTAGTACATCATTTCGAACCAGCCTTGCACGACATCAAATTGTGCAAATTGCCGACAAAACAGAAGGATAGATTTCTGTATTTCATCCTCAGTTTCTTCAATTTGTGGACCCAATCACTACAAATCACATCCTGTTTACCCACGCTTGAAGTGGCTGAGATACAACATCCGCTACCTTTGGTCAGGGAAAACGTGGTGCTCTTAATCTCCTACGGACAGATGAAAAGATCTGGTACAGTGTGCTAAGGCTTTCAGGATCACCAGTTCATTACTGAGACTGGTGAGAAAGTATACAGTCGCATGTACGGGCCCAAGGAACGATTGAATCGAGTACGCTACCAAAAGTACCCGAACCGCGAAGGTGACACCGTAAACTTACATCCCGGGATTGTGCATCACACCCCACCACGTGCACGGCACACTCATTGAGAGTTTTCTTTCAAGTACATGGCTGGTTGGCACTGGGATAATGTGGACTAGATCCCTCTCACTGGGGATGGTATCTGAAAAGCGGATTATATACTCCTGTAAAACGGACACTGGAATTGCCCCGGCAATCGTGCTGAAATCGGTACGCTCAGTCGCTGTAAGTGTAAAAGCAAAACGCAAGAGAGGCGGCGCGCAACTAACGTTTGCAGCTGCCGGAAGTTTGGCTTAAAATGTGTTCCCGCATGCGAGGGTTGTCGCGGCGAGTCATGTAAGAACACAGAAACACCGATCGTTGAGGAGCTCAAAAATAGCAGTGAGTGTTGGTGAGATTATTTTGTTAAATTTTACTGTCTGAGCAGCGTTTGTATCAGTCTTCGGTCACACACGAGCGTTCGCATCGTGCGTTTAAGTTTAATACCAACTAAGTCGAGTAGAATACATTCTGAACATCTGTGACATGCTACCTGCGGAGAAGTGATCTCCGATGCAGTCAATCGACATGTATTCATATCACGTGGTCTATACGTCGCAGGTCATGAGGTCAACGCACTAACAATAACAATCATGGCTTCACTCTTCCTTGTATTTCTTTTGTAATATCCATGGGAAAATTTGAAAAATCAGGCTCTTTGCATAACATGTCGGTAACACAGCTTCACAGTCGTGACCTTCATAACAAGCATGTAATCCCTCTACTTGTTTTTCCTTCACATTTAAGTTTGTAACTCCTAACTTCGACTTTGAAAATGTATAGCGTCCCGAAACTTTTCGCTCATGGGCGCTGACATCTTGGAAATTTTTGGTGCTTCGATCGGGTCTATTTCAGATATACACAATCAATTATTTTAATGTTTTTAGCGTGGGGATTGACTCATAGTTAATTTATTTCAGTTCAAATTTGTTTTTCAATCTTTATAGCACTTTTAACAAAATAGCCAAATCCTGACTGGGATTACTGCGCAAAATGGCCAGTCACTGTGTACGTGCGAAAAAAAAGCCAGCTACGTCATAAATTTCGTCACGTAGGTTACGTTTGGAGTAGATATTGTCATGTATACTTTGATGACGTCATAGCTCGACCTAATGGCCTAATTCACATTTTTTGTAGCAAAGGATGTCAAATGCGAACGTGGCATCCCCTAAGTCCTAAAACATGCAGTTTGATACCCAGCATACGCATACAGTGCCAAAATTTTTGTGATACGTGGAATTTTCAATCATAGGATACCAGTCAAAAGTTCCCGCCAAATTATTTCCCCAAGTCTAAAGTCATTTTTTTTCTTAGATAGCCTACTACTAGGTTCCACCTTTCATTTGAGACCAAGATAGTTTACCTTGCACATTTCTACCACAAGAAATCTAATTCAGGCAGACTAATGGGTAGAGAGCGTTGGCCAATTATTAACTGATTTCAACGAAACGAGACAAACTTTTATTGTAAATTTTAATTGTATATTTACTATTAATATGCATAAAGGGCTTGATTTGAAAGTTTATTTAATGAGTAGAGAGCGTTGGCCAATTATTAACTGTGATTTCAACGAAACGAGACAAACTTTTATTGTAAATTTTAATTGTATATTAACTATTAATATGCATAAAGGGCTTGATTTGAAAGTTTATTTAATTGTATATTAACTATTAATATGCATAAAGGGCTTATTTGTAAGTTTATTTAATGTATATCTATGATTCTTGTTTTTAAGTTTCCATATACATATATTTTTGCGATGCCGAATAAATGATGGGTCATTTTAATTTAACAAAATATTATCTATTTCCGGAGCTTAACGTGAGGTCCTGTCTAAGAAAACTTGTTTATGAATCTGGAACCAATATTCTAAGCTCGAGGCCATAATATTGTTGGATAACAGACGATTATTAGTAGTAATATTGGAAACAAGGAGTCGAGTAGAAAAAAAAGATGACTTACCAGTATGTAGATTATTTGTGCAAGACCAGTGTCTGTGTGAGTGTACTTCTATATAATTCTAGTCAGAACATGTTCAGTAGATATACATCTCAAGAAAACTTGTTTATATAATTCTAGTCAGAAGAATAAACAATCTACACTGCATATAATACACTTACTTTGGTATTAGGCTAGCGACCAAACGATGTCCAATACAAAAGGATACACAGTGTGAAGTCAATATAGGTTTTAAATAGTTGTCAAATTTAGTTAACATTGGTGATATAACAATTTATGTACAAGTATATTTTAAATAGAAGATAACATTGATATATGGCAAACAATTATTAAAAATGACGGCAGCATGGTGTGTTTTGTTCGTGATTTTATTGAACAAACTAATCAATTGTTATCCTGCCTTATAGTATTTCCATATAACTTATTCTATTTTTTACAATTTTATTTAAAGAAGCTAAGTCTCTAAATCAATATCATCCAAAATCTACAACATTAAAAACACGATTTGTTTGTGAAATGAACTCAATATTGATGTTGTGATCTTACCGAAAAAAAATGGGCTTTTGATATCCAATACTTAAGACAAAATTATTATTTTACCGTTGGTACACAAATCGTGTACCATAATGCGCCTCAGCCCAAGTTGTAACAAGAGACTCGAGGGACGAGGCTAGACATATTGCACCAAATCAAACGGCGTGTGTAGACTGGAATAACCAGACGTGCACTCAATTGAGACTTCTCAAGAAGTTACTAGTTTCGTTCATTTTGAACTCATCAGACTTGAATGAAATTGTGCGGGTGTTCCCTTTATATAGTCGTCGGGGACCGGAGCACAAAACAGATCTCGGATCGACCTGCGCAGTGCTGTATCACCGGAGCAACTGCTTCAGTTTAATAGTGAACAGAGAGACGGCTAAAGAATTTGCCGTTTATAAAATGCTTATTTGCATAGACTCGAAGACTCCCAACCCATTTGACTTTTGTCGTTTAAAATAATATAAAAAAGTGGGAATTATTTGGATAACCGGACTTGGTTATCGAATTTGTGTGATATACGTACTAAGCTTTTTTAGTGTTAGATTGCATAATTTGGAACTCCTCCAGACATGCACACTAAGTCTACAAGTAAACTTAGTTTTCAACTGCTATTTGGCAATTGTGCTGTCGGGTAATATTATCATATTCAAAATGGAACGAAACTAGTAACTTCTTGAGAGAAATCTGGGACGGCTACTCGCCACTCATAGATTTCTAATTTTATTATACTCACTGCGGAGTAACCTTACCAGCAAAGAATTTCGGTCACCTCAACCGAGGAACCGAGCCCAGAGTCAAACATTACACAGGGAGTAGTTGACCCTTTACCGAAACGACTCGGATAGATTTTACGCCCGGAACTTTACCGGAGTATATCTGTCGATCAGAAAGCAAGCGTTTGTTCTGCCTTCAGCCATTACACCGGAGTACAGATAAAGTTTTTCTTAAAAAACGACTCCACAACTGAACAACAAATTTACACCGTTATACCGGATTAAAAATACTCCGGAATTTAAATAGCAAATTTAGACGATTTTGATTCCACGTGGATCACCATAATCGTATAGACCGAAAATTTATTCTGGTCCTTATACGCCACATAAAAATATGAACGCTCAAAGCGAGTGAAATTATTTTTACCTTATAAAAAGGAGCTTTGATCGTTTATATAACGCTTCCCATTGTTCAATTCAGTAAGCCCTCCTAAGAGAAATAGCATCTATTATCGGTTTATTCCCGGGGAGGCGCAGTTAGTGACCGTAACGGATTAAAAAAGGTCGTTTTCGACGCCTTAACGGGAATCCAGCCCCTAAGGATTAAAATGGATTAAAAACGTAACAATGGTGTTATAGAGTGTTATGATAAGAATTTACTCTTTCATAATCCCCACTATAACCAACATTTTAACATAAGTCGTGGGATAAGAAATAAAAACATATTTATAGTATAACAAAAATCCAAAAACAAATAAAAAACATATATAGTTTAACAAAAATTCATTTAATTTCTTCAAAAACAAATAAAAAAACATACACTATACTATAACAATAATTATTTTCACCAAATAAATAAAAAACATAATTATACTATAACAAAAATTAATTTCACCAAATAAATAAAAAAAACATAATTATACTATAACAAAAACTTAAGAAATAAAAACAAACTAAATTCAGTTCAATTTCGTCAAATAAGATACCCTGTCTAAATACTGAACTAACGTCAATTCATGAACCTCGTAACTTCTTTTCAATTCCTGGAGCTTGTTTTGAAGTTGGGCATATTTGTGTCCTTTCTGTGGTCCGCCAGCATATTGCACTATTCTTATTTCATTAATATTTTGTTCCTGTTGTAAAAATGCTATCAATTCAAAAACATTCGGATGGGCTTTTCCGACCAGCTTTTTGACCCTCGAATGCCATCCTTCCAGAGTGTTGTTAGTTCTGCGTTCCTCTGTATTGTAATGGTTCCACTGGTAAGTTGAATATTCTCCCTCAAACCATTGATTTGTAAAATAATCAGCCAATTCTGTTATTTTTGGATTAGATGGCAATTCTGCTACAATGTGAAGGAATGCATCTTCAACGTGCAAGTAAAATAGACTTGGTAAATAAATTTGATAACAAAGTGTTCAAAACGTTCCATGTCTACTCAAATAAGAGAAATCGAGGGCATATGCAGCAAGACATAATAAAATACACCTACCCGTTCAACTGGCAACAACGGTAGAGCTGCAAATCTCCGTACTACCTTCTGTATTTCTTGGTCGTCTCTATATTGTACTTGTTGACCTGCATTCTGTGTTCGTCTCCAAATACACTGGGTAAAATGAAAAAAAAAACAGCCTTTCCATTCCGTATTTGGGAATATTTCCAACACTACTTGTTTGGCTGCCAATTCAAAATCCATCTGAAATATAATATGGTCAGAAAATAAGCAAATTACAAAAACCGAGAGACCGTGAGAGAATATTCGTTATTATAATCATAATAAAATAAATATTTTGACGAATGAAGAATAACCCGAAACAGTACAGGCGCCAATATTATCTAATAGAAGAAGAATTACCTGAAACAGACTAGGTGCCAGTATAAGACCATGGGTGGTAGCTGAATCACATAGAAGCCGGAACATTCGTCTGTATGTCACTTGGCGTTTATCCGACAGGAAGAAAAATGCCATGGGAAAAAGTCTGCCATTAATGTCGCCATGTATAGTATAGAGCTGGTAAAATATTCTAGGGGTTACATAAAAGGCGCCGTCACCAAAAATGGTATCCGACTGGCAAAGATATCTCAAGTTGGTGGGGGTAACAAACCAATAATCCGATCATCGGAACCATCATCGATTAGATAAAATGGCTCACAGCCAATGGAATGTCTTAAATTATTTTGTTGCTGGTAGTTTGGGAAATATTGATCGTCTGGCGCGATACAGGCTATTTTTCGTAGATGGAAAGTTGGAAAGTACCATTTTAGAATCATCTGTCCATTCACCGCCACGAAGCTTACTCAGTTCTTCGCCAAACAAGGAAGGGATTGGTTTTATTGAAGATTTGACGATATCCTTGAGGTTTGACAGTGTAGTTTTAACCCGAATAAATAATAACACAATTATTATACACACAATAAACAAACAAATTAATATTATAAACGTTAAGAAGTTTAACTCAAAATTAAAACAATTAGTTGTATATCTGCAGAGAAAGGAACTGGAGTAATATCGCAGATAAAGAGGATAAGGAATTGTGTCTTACCTTTATATCATGCGTCACAGGTTCATAATTGTGGTTATTATTTAGCTTTACTGGAATGTCGTTCACTGTTATCGCTGTGGTATTACAATTCTTGGCGCTGCATCTCCAAATAGTAGTTTCATCTATTTTTCGTTTACTTACACGGTACATATAACCACCCGAGCAAAGATATCGTCCTCCGCGACTTGTAGGTACAAAGCTGAATTCAAGTTGTGCGTTCGCCATTGTAGAATATTATCTGAAGTTAGGATAGTATAACGGGATTTTATATCTTTAATGACACTGATTGTGTGAGTGAACTTGATGATATTCATACCGAGTTTTCGCTTAATAGATTGGATGCAGCTATGGCGGGTGTGGCGCGCCAGGCAGGGTAAGCTTACTCTTCCTAGGACACCTGTTACCACTGTTCGTCGTGTATTTTGTACACGGTGAACAGTCCATATGCTGATTACACTATTTTGCGTTTTTACACATTTTTGCCTATACCGTTTTTAGGACTTCGAATTTTGTCTAATGGTTTGGATTGTTCGTACTTGGTTTTATTTTATTCATCATTAGTTGCCACGTGGTGAAAAAATTCAGAGTGAACATAAATTCAAAAAATCTTTAACACCGTTAATTGGGTCCTAATAACAAAATGTCTCTCTTCAAACGAAAGCCGACAAGTCGATATCTGCGCCTTCCCGGAAGGATTAATTTTGGTTACGCTCTGTAACTGCGCCTTCCCGGGAATACGTAAGGGTTATCGACTGAGACAGAGGGGTTCAAGTTAGATGAACACCCGAGATCGTGCAAGGTTGAACACTGAGAACGCGTTAGCGTTCGAAGTGTTCAATTGCGCGACCTCGGGTGTTTATCTAACTTGACCCCGAGGGTCGAAGGTCGATAACTAGCTTACACACTGGCCACTTTGTTTGTGTAAGAAGCTGAAAATGGACGGATATTTAACAGACGAAATGTTATCACAAGCCCTAGATCTATATGAAAAAGAAGCAGAAGGCGACGATTTATTTATCACCCAAAATCGCTTTACCGATTCGTCTATAACAGGTAGGCCTATAACTACATTAACTTATACATCATATCGTTGTATTATTGTTGTTTACATATTCAGAAGGTGTTGTGGCTCAACGAATAGTCCTCACATCGCAAGTTTATGCGTGTTTATATACCATACCCACAGATAAGACCATGTCTAATGTTTATTAAATAAAATTTCAAGAAATTGGGTTGGTATACGCAATAAATGTATTTGAAGCCTATTTTAAAATCCACAATAGGCCAATAGATAATGTAATATTAATTTGATGGGAAGGGAATACGTTTTACGTTTTTATTATTCGTATTTTCTTTTCTACTGTAGAAGAAGAGGAAACTGCGCTTCAGAAAGCCATTGATATTACAGAATTTGCTGATGAAATATCTCCATGTCAAATAAGCGAAATGAATTTTGGAAACGCCTCAAGTGGGTTAATTTTTAATTTGATACTCCAAACTGGGTATGACTTTATCTTACTCCAAACTGGGTATGACTTTATTTCAAGATATTGATCTTTTATCTTCCACTAAAATATATAACAAAATAAAGCATCCTTCCCTTCTGTCAGGTTTTTTTTACTTTGACGCCACTTTCTCAAATGTTTTGCTGTATGTGAACTTTCCAAATTACAATAATTACTACAATTAACATATAAAATGCGTTTATTATATTTATGCAGGTGACAAACCAAAGAGATTTGAAAATGTTACCAGCCTTTTGTCCCCAGAAACACTCTGCGAAAAAACATGTGGGCTCTAAATTTATTTTCAAAATGGAGGAACTTCTTCTTAACAGTAAATTCTTCTAAGTCAACAGATGCTAAAGATAAGTCTGTGGTAAAAGTGTTACCAGGGAGTGATGATATTTCAATCTACACAGATGAACATTTAAATAATATTTTATGTTACTTTTTTCTTGCTCTTAAAAAAGAAGATGGTACTGATTATAAAGGGGATAGCATATTTAGTATTTTTAATGCCATACAAAGGCACTTAAATGTTAATGGCAGAATTGTAAATTTGCTCACTGACCCCCACTTTCAGCGTCTGAAAAATACTGTTGATAACATTATGCAGTCGAGATGTAAACAGGGCTTGGGAACAAAATTTTCTCGGGGATTCTTCTCCCTCCATTTTGTTAAGACACAGTATTTTGGACAATTGATATAAATTTTGGTTTACGAGGGGGTGATGAACATAGAAATTTGAGCTTTCAGATTTTTTCTATCGAGACAGACGATGATAATATCTCATATGTTCAGTATACAGATTCAGTCTCAAAAACATACCGTGGTGGTTTTAAGCATCGTAAAATAGATCCCCATTCAGCTCAAGCTTATGCAAATATTTCCATTCCAGATAAATGCCCCGTAAAAATCTTTAATTCATATATCAGTAAGTTGCCCCCAAATAGAAACCCTGATACTTTTTACTTTCACCCTCTTTCGAGCCCCAAATCCAATATATGGTTTGCAAACATGCCTATAGGACATAACAAACTTGATGGCATTGTAAAAAGAATTATGTCGAGTGCAGGGTTTTCAGGGCACTTTACAAACCACTCTGAGAGCTACTACAGCTACGCGTTTATACCGTGCTGGATGTCTGGAGCAAATAATCAAAGAGCAAACCGGCCATAGAAGTAATGCTATTGAAAATTACAAACGAACGTCCAATGTCCAAAAAAGAGACGTGTCAAGTGTTTTGCAGGAGTCTGCAAAGGACGACACCCTTGTTTAGTACCTCGAATTGTGATGAATCGGAATCTTGTGTCATCAATTGTAATATTGCAAATGTTACCATATATAAATGTAAATGTGAAAAATAATAAAATGTTTAAAGTTATCATATGTTATCTTTTCAGACTGATTAGTTAACTGCACCAAGGTGGAGGATAAGCAGCTGCAAACACCAAGCACTATATTTTACTTCATCATTTGTCAGCCACAGAAAAAAACTAACAATATATGGATGTGACCACAATATTTATTTTTTGTTAACTATATGTTTTTATCAATTTTACACTTTGTTTCTTGTTATTTCTAATACAGTGCACGCATGAAAATGCATGGTCTGTTTTGACAATCACCGGGTTAGTATTTAAATGAACACCTACTTTTCCACAAATGATCACCTGGGCACGTGCTAAAACAACACATTACAGGTTGATCCGTAACTTGAACACCCGAGTGAGAACAAAGGGTCCAGTGTGTAAACCCTATTATCCTACTCGGAAATAGCAATTGCCGTAGCCTATATCCTCTGTAAAGCCCAATCAAATCATTTAGAAGGCTGATATGTAGGTTTTGTTACGATACAAATAATTGGGTTTTCAATGACTGATCTCGACTGAGACATAATTCATATGTCACGTGGCAGGGTTTTCTTTGAATCTTTTTTAATCGAAATGGATTTAAGAACGTTGCAACGGACGGCCATACAATTTTATAAGATGTAGTCCCGAAGGGTCCCCTAATACTTTATATTTATTATATGTAAGTTTACATATGTCACGTGGCAGGATTTTCTTTGAATCTTTTTTAATCGAAATGGATTTAAGAACGTTGCAACGGACGGCCATACAATTTTATAAGATGTAGTCCCTAAGGGTCCCCTAATACTTTATATTTATTATATGTAAGTTAACACTCTATATACATGTTGCCCGTTAATAAAATATTTTAAAAATAAAAATCAATGTTGCCCCCTGCTTTCTAGTATTTCGATAGTTTATTCGAATTTTTACGATTTTAGTTCAGTCCTTTGTATGTTAGATCCCCACCCACCTGATAATAGAAGACACAGTTTGTACAGTTTGTAGTTCTTCTTTGTTAAACTGTTAGATTATTGTATCCTTACCATTACCCGTGCGACACCAAGTGAGCAGGTAATACACCGTAACACTAGTAAGTTGAATGCACATCATACTAAAAATGTTCCAAAATATTTTTGGTGGAAATAGGTCAAATAGCGTAATATGCTAATTAACATCATTTCATGTTTCAAAAACTCATTTAATGCAATAATTTGGTGATCAAATGTTCAATTTTGGTGGAAATTGTATCCAAACTCATGTTTTCATGGACAGGGACACATATAAACATATTTAGAATATAATGAAATAATTACCTTTAGCACAATATGCAATTAACAGCCACCATTAGCGAAAAACTTATTTCCCCCCTAAATCTGAAACTGTTTGACTTAGCTCCACGAAAACAGAACCTATGCTCATAATTACAGGGTCAAGGGTGCTGTAAAACACTAGAAGAACAGCACAGTTATATTGCATAATATAGAATAAGCAAATTAGACATCTCTGCTATGACTGAAAAACACACTTTTAGTCCAATCTCAAAAATATTTGCAATAAATATAACTTCTTCGAAGAGCAGGTTTTATTCAATAACTTCAATCACTGCCCTAATCCGTTTAAAACTTGTTTCATTACCTATTTTGATGGTAGTCCAGAATCCGGTGAAAACTGTTATAGCTCTTAATCGAAATCAGCACATCGATCGATTTTCCCGCTAAAAATGGTCGCCATCTTGGAAATATCATGAAATGATGGAAAACAATCTAAAGTATAGTCATGAACCCTGCCAATATTAATACTTTGCCAAATCACAGTTGATATGCCGATAACATTATAAATAAGGTGAAAATAAAAAAAATAATTTGGAATATTATCGCAAAATGGCTACCCTCAAATAATGGCCTCCCATACTATGAAGACCTACTCAGAAAAAATGTCAACATTGGTTTTTTGTCATCATACATCAAAGCCTACAAAAAAAGCTTATTCCATGATTTCTACCCGAAAAGCCGGTAGACCGAATAAATGGTATCGTTCTACAAGAAGTCTAGGCCCAATGTTGTTCCAGTATTAGTATAAATATATGATCGTGTGTGTTTTCATTGTTTCCTGTGTACTCTTTTTATATCGTGTTAGATGTCCTATATCGCGTGTGCTGTTTTATTTCGTGTGTAATATACCTTTATTAAAGGGACAATAACACTCTTGCTGGCTTGGCAGGTCAAGAATGTTTTTTAGCCTTATTCTAACTACAAGATGTTCAAGTGTCCTACCTATTGTGTAAATTATCCATTACAACCTATCTTACTTGTCCAGAGGGTTCGAAAATATGTTTAAATCCAAGTTGCATTTGAAAGTGTTTACGTAAATCTTATCAAACCATGTTAATTACGGCATGTAGTTGAATTTTTTCCAATTTTTAAAATTAGGTGTGTTAAGATGAAATTTGTATCATTTATGAATTGAAATGTTGTAAATAGTACAAATTGTTGATCAGAATAAAGATTGGGGCATATTATTCAGTTACAACAAGAGTGGAGTTTGGGCTTTAATTTTTACATCGTGTTAGATGTCTTATATCGTGTATGCTGTTTTAATTCGTGTCTGATATACCTTTATTAATGTGTCACCAAGTAGATGTCGTACAGATGAAGCCAGTATCCTGCCTTTTTGAATTGTGTTATTGATTTTTAATTTTCAAATAAATAACTTAATGGCGAGGAAGGAATAAGACAAAGTGAAGTTAACTGATGTTGGTGTATAAACTCTTGATAACTCCTATAAAGAAACGATTTTGATAAATTATTATTAATAAGCTACATATGAACACTAGATATAACTTCGAAGAGCATGCATTAGTGTAAACTTTGACCCGACAGTAACTATCAGAGAAATATGCAGTGTAATTACAAACATTATAATTTAATAATAAACAATATCATATATGATTATCATCTCAGCTAATTGTTGAAGGCTTTATAAGCAGGAGTTCACTGAGACTAAGGCAGCTTTGAAATAGGGCTCCCTTCCAATGTATGTCTAATTTCATGTACTCAATAAAGGTATTCTATACACTATGCCTTCCTTCTATTATCTGTAAGATAGTGTTACAAAAGGCACAGACAGATTCCTCGTGGGTTTTCATCTGATCCCCCGGTGTCCTCCCAGTGCTAAAGACCCATACGAGCAAGCGGATTATTGAAATACAATTGAACCATGTATAAGTCCTGAAATGACATAGTTTGTGTTGAGTGGACGTTTAAACTTTGTGTTGTTGAGAGGAAGTTAAACTCAATCTCTCTCTCTCTCTCTCTTCATTTCCAAGACTTGCCACTCTTTTATAAGTAATATGAATCATATGCAGCGTCGTAAAAATGGATGACAACTGGAGGGTTAAAATAGAAGCTTTCGTTATCCGGTGTATATTTCTGGAATTTTTTTTAAGAATAATTATAAATATATAAATAATATAAAGCGTCCTAAAAACTGATGACAACAGCACTGTTAAAGACGCCATGGTGGCTTAGGTTGTCAATTGCTTCTAAGCGTTTATTTGTCCGGCTGCACGTGTTCTACCCCACACAGATTGTACAGGTGGTAATGACTTACTCTTATGGTCATGTTATGTGATTGTTCAGGAACATTTTGAGATAAGTTATTGAAAGTATTACACGATTATGTTTTGATTATCGTCTTTACGTATCCTGACCATAGTAACCAAACGTCCTTCAACCACAAAATAATATTCACAGACACATTCCTTGGAGAAAAGGTCACTCCGAACCCTCATCTGTAATTCTTGACCAATGAACAAAACAGTAGGCGGGTGGGGATGCACGAGTGTTTGTAGTCATACTGGAGGGGGTGAATGTGGAACGGAATTTCGCGGAACGCTGCTTATCCAAAAAGGTTCGTTCTCTACCAAAATTATTCACACAAAATTTTAAACAAATGTTCAAACATGGTCACGCAACACTGAATAAATGTAGCCTCTGTCGGTTTCACAAGCCATGGTTGGCGGGCTGGGTGTATATATTATTAGAAATACATGAATAACTCCGGTGTGTTGATATACATACTTCTAGATTCATTCACACATTACGTTTTAAAACACACAGAGGAAACATTATCTAGAAAATGGTTAACAAATAAAACTCTTGTCAAGAAACTGATTAGTAATGTTGATATCAAACTACATAACTCTCTAGGCAAAAGGGGTGGGTGTCAGAAGGGGAATAAAATTATTAATTCACTTCTAAGTTCGAACACGTAGTTGATTTCTTTCTTTCTTTCGTTTTCCATTTAATTACATCATATACAAAGAAAAACAATCATAAAAAAACTTATTGCAACTATCAATAAACAAAACCATATGTGATAATCGAGACTACCCGGCAGAAATTTCAAATTACAAAACAATAATTTATATCGATATTTGCTAAATTGTCATATTTAATTTACATTCGTAACGTTTTTGTGTCAAAATACCCCTCAAAATGCGATTTCCGAGCAAGTTTGAAAGTAGTAACCAAGAGACATAACTCGTTTATTGCACGAAATCGCTTGTTTGGAAATTGCATTTTGAGGGATATTTTTGAAACAAAAACCTTACGATTTTAAATTAAAAATGCAAATTTGGCCTAAAGAACAGTATATTATCAAATATAGATATAAATTACAACGTTACAAAATAATAACATCAAATATCAGTTCATATGCAGCAAGGTGAGTATGGCCCGTATAGTAGTATATGGGATCTATAATTCAAGTACGTTTTAAAAATAGAAATAATGAAGTAAAAAATACGGTCTTCGTGAAATTAACTTCATAAATATAGGAAAGTTGTCCAAAGTTGTCGTAATATTTCCAGTCGTTACCTTCAGTACAATTATTACAAAAAAATAATCTAATATCAGCTCATACGACACTGCTTAAAAAACAGTAGCCAAACCAATGTTCATTGTTGTATTACCAAAATGTAGATTATCTGAAGAGCTTAATAAAATAAGCGAAAGTGCTAGTAATCGACAAATAATGTAGTTCTTTTTTCAAAAACTTTTATATTTTTGTGTGTTTAATACCTAAGAGTAGTTATCTTTAACTTTTCATATACATGTATGTAGTAGTTATTAGCACCCTTTCCGAGGTGTATCGGTGAATATCAGGACAGTTTTGGTCGGGGGTTCAGCCGAGGCGAAGCCGAGGCGGTCCCCGACCAAAACTGTCCTGATATTCACCGATACACCGAGGAAAGGTGCTAATAACTGACTTACATCACATTTCTATCGAGTATTGTGAAGGAAAATGTGAAAATAGTATTTATTATCGAGTCGTTTCAACCGAAACGTGTCAAATGCTCTTTCATTTATCCCTTTTTGAGCCTCACGTTACATTTCATGGTAGAATGATTGCGCAGTGGAGAGGTGACCTGAATAGTATTTACACGTGCGTATTGGTATACCGCTGGGAGTAAAACTATCACGTGTTTGTTTAGACCACTCGTCAAAACAACTTGTCTATGGCGAAGAGGACTGCGATATTAATAATATTATTATTAAATGTAGTGTAAAGGAAATGCGAAACGTGGGTCATTCCTGGTGAAAGTATGCATCAGCGAATTATTTGTAATAAAGTGTATGTCTTTCTAGGCGTTTCTTTTTCATCCTGTTTATTTTGAATGCCTGTGAAGGGTCCAGCAAGAGAACTGCGCCTTCTATCCTCACAATTGATATAATTATTTAGTATTCTAATTTATATGTTTTGCATATTAATATAAATCAAACCAAATTGTGGAATAGATGCCAATTGATATGTATAATAATTGATTTTTGTAATATGTTTTTATTTTAATTTAATAATATTGTATATATTTTTGAACTGCCAGTTTGTTCCACCCGGTTTGTGTTGTTACAGTGATTTTGACTACTTGTTTGGTGTGATTCTCAGGCTGCTTTGAATAAGCTATCGTTATCATTGCGATCTGGGCCGGACTAAACGTCCGCTACTTATTGCTTGAATGGTATCTTAAACGGTGTAGAAGTGTTCGTTTGTCGGGAATGAACAGTACTCTTTTTAAAAAGTGTACTGTTCATTTCTGATACACGGATACTTTTAAGCCTGTATTGGAAATAAACAGGCCACTTTTATCAAAGGTTGCCACTGGCAACGAGGTATAAGTGGGATGTAAATATATATATATCAAAAATTATTAGCACAACCGCAAAGTTGTACTACTTTGTTTCACGGTAAATGATGAATAGATAAAAAGGTATGCCGACACAAACTGATTTCAACACTGGTTTAATAACATTTTAACATTTTAAAGTACTTTTCGTCCGTCTTGGGACTATTCATAAAATAATGTCATAACATATAGATGGACAATATAGTGTATTTATACATATTTATATTTACATAGTAACACTGTGGTTTTAAGTGGCTATAGTTACCATTGTCTATGGTTACATAGTATATAGGTAACAAGCAGAAAACATGTATACACGCGTGTTAATCGGTTGCTTATTGGGTACAATACAATTTAGAAACAATGAATGATAGATATTAACGGGATAGATTAAGACTATTAATAAATGAAATTAATGGTCAATTGTTACCTAATGACTATTAAGTCGAGGAGCGTATTTTTTAATAAAATGGTTCTCCATTGATTTCCTTTTCGTGGTGTCATCGACTTTCATTTTATAAAAAGGGAAAATTTGAAATTTAACTTGTAAGTGTTTCGCACATTTAAAGATGTGTCGATTTACAAATAAGGGCCCATATTCAATATTACAATCCCGCCGATGGTTGCGAACCCTATCCCGTAGATGATTGGATGTCTCCCCAATATAAAAAACCCACAACCCTTGCAAGTCAAGACATATATGAGATTTTTTGTGTCACAATTCATATTGTCATTGACGCTAAAGGTAGAGTTATGAAAATTATATTTGTTATTTGGTGTTATATGGTCGCAACATTTGCATCGAAGATCCGCGCATTTCGATACATAAAAGCCGGTCCTTGTGATAGATGAATTGAAGTTTGCTTTAGTTAAAAGACGTTTCAGATTAGGTGGCTGTCTTTGTGATTTAATGAATTGTACATTGTTAAACTTCATTCTGAGGTTGTCGTTTGATGCCAGGATTGTCCTGCTCTCGTACATTCTTTTAAAGATGTTGAGGGTTGTGAGTAGAGACAAAAGTAATGATGTTATCCGAACTGTCTTTCACTTTAGTAGTCCTCAACATTTGGATATCAATTGCCAACGCCTTATTTATCCCAACTTCTATTACCTCAAGAGGGTAATGTTGCTTCAATAAATTTCTTTTTAGCTCACCTAATCTGATAATCCGCAGGTCTTCATCTATCACAATTGTGCATATTTTTCTAGCTAAGGAGAAGGGTATATTATTTTTTGTATGGCGTGGATGACATGATTTATAAGAGAGATAATTTTTGGTATCTGTTTCTTTAGAATACATATCCGTTATGAGGAGCTCTCCCCTTCGTTTCACTAGAACGTCCAAGAATGCGATTTGCAGATCGTTCGTTTCAATTGTGAATTTGATATTTAGGTCTAAATCATTCATTATATGTTGCAAATCTGCAATGTTGCCAATTCGTTCATTCCAAATACAGAATACATCGTCTAGGAATCGTTTCAACTGATTTTCTAAATATAGTCGGTATTCCACGCCATGGTTAATTTCTACAATTGAGTATAATTTCACCTCAAGAAATCCCATTGTTAAATTACTTAATTGTGGTGCCGCCTTGGTACCCATCGCTATACCAAGAATTTGTTTGTAATTTGTTTCGCCAAATGTGAAAGTGTTGTTAGTCAGGATGATACGTATGGCTTTGAGGATAAAGTTTTTTGAAATTCGCTCATGACTGCATTCAGGATGTTTATCCAGCCAATATTCTACGGCCTGAGTGCATAGGTCATGGGAAATATTGCCATACATGTTACAAACATCCATGGTTACGAAAAAGTCGCCATCATTTAGATTATGGGGTAAGGTATTAACAAAATCTATGTCATCCCGAATAACAGATTTCACATTTGGCACGTACGGCTTGAGTAAGATATCAATGAGATTTGATAGCCTGTTAGTAGGACAGCATGGACCGGCAATTATTGGTCTGAAAGGGAGATCGTCTGGCTGCCAAATACTGATAATTTCGGCGTTTTGGTGTTGAATGGATTCCTTGATCATCTTGGATTTGTGTATCTTTGGAAGACCGTAAAACTGACTTGTTTTATATTCGAATTTCCGGAGATAGTCCTGTTCATTGTCCGTCAGTTCGTTTTTATGATCTTGGATTAAGCCGTTTATTAATCCCATTGTTCTTTTATCATGGTTGGAATCTATAGTTGCATATACCCGTTTGTCGTCAAGTATTTTAAGGACGTTTCTCTGATAATATTCCTTATCCATGATAACTATTGCACCCCCTTTATCGCTTTCCTTGATAACAATCGTTTCGTCCGATTTCAAAGAATTTATTGCACACTGTTCCCCCTTCGACACATTCCATTTTGCGTTGCGGTCTGTAGGAAGTGGCAACTTGGTTAAATAATCAATGAAATTGTCCAGCGTCACGTCCTTACCCCGCCTGGGGTTGAAGTGGCTTTTGTTCCTCACAATATCCTCTGAAGCAGTTCCATCTGTTTCACCGAACAATTCCTTCAGTCGTAGCTTCCTACAGAAAGCGTTTATATCACACTCTAATTCCTGTATATTGGCTCTAGGCGTCGGTGTGAATTTCAGGCCTTTCTGTAGGAGGTTTATCTCTTGATCATTTCTAACTGTGGATGATATATTAATTTTTTTCGGGTGTACTGGTTCTCGCGATTGGGTATTGTGGTCACGTTGTTGGAGCGACGCTGAGTTTTCTTGGTGTAGTGTTGTGGCGGTCGTTGCGATTGGTTTTGGGAGGGTGGTCGGTGCGGTTGGGATTGGCCTTTCTGAAAAAAACGACCCTGGTTTGGGTTATTGTTCCCATACCGCCGCTGTTTGGTATTCCCTTGGTTGCTGCTAGACACATTGGCAACGTTTCTCCCATCTTTCTTCTGTGTATTCGATCTTTTATATCTATTATTCTGTGCCCTAGGTTGTTCTTTGGTTTTAGTCCCTGGTTTCCGCTTTCTGTTCTTCACCGTTTGCCAGGTGTCTCTGGGAGGAGGTGCGGTAGGTGAATTAGGTGTCTCTCTGTTGTGATTAACATTCGCCTCGGCATGGGTGTCTTCCATTTCTTCAGCACGCGTAGGTAGGCTTAACAACTAAGATTTGGGTGGAAAGAATTGAATGAATGAATGAAATATTGTTTAATGGCACTTGAGCTCCAACCGGGCCATATTGCGCCAAACATATGATATCTTGAGACAAACTAGAAATATATTATCACAATATTATCTGTATATACATAAATAAAAACAAATATCACAGTACATATCAATAAAAATAAACATAAACTTTATGTATATATATTTAAAACATTAAACGGAAAATTAGATATTTACAATTAAAATTTTCGATAAAAATTTGTCTCTTTTAAAAAGTCCAGCGCTTTACAATATAAACCCGGACTGTAATACCGTAATCTTATATCTTTGAGATGTTTGCACTCAATCAGAATGTGCTTAACTGTCAAAGGAACATGACAGTGTTGACATTCTGGTTGAGGCTCTCGCTTTAAGATGAAAATGTGTGTTAAAAAAGTATGACCAATGCGAGAGCGACACAAAACAACCTCATCCCTCCTGTTTGTTTTGTAGGAGTTGGGCCAGTCTCCTAAGAGAGGCTTAATGTGATGAAGTTTATTTGTGCCTGCAAGATCCCAAGACCGTTGCCAGCGGCCATATATACTAGAATTTATAGTTGATTTAAAATCATGATATGGTAATAAAAACTTTGATATGGGAAGATCTAAAGCAGACTTGGCAGCCAAATCTGCTTGATCATTCTCTTTTATATCAGTATGACTGGGGAGCCAGCAAAGGACAATGTCCTTGCTGCTCAACTCGTGTGATAGTAGCAGACGATAAATGTCTGCTACTAATGGGTGTTCAAGCTGTTTATTATTAATTGCTTGAAGCGAGGACAGAGAATCAGTAAAGATGATATGTTTTAAAGATGGAGAGGATTGGATGAACTCCACGGCTTGGAGAATAGCCTGGAGCTCAGCTGTAAAAATAGAAGCAGCAGGTGGAAGGCGGACAGAAATGGTCTCGGATGGTGTCACAGTAGCCGAAGCTACCCGATCATCATCTTTCGAACCATCAGTGTAAATAGGAGCATAATCACCATACTTAGACCGTAACTCTCTAAAGAGAGACTGGAACACCGTCGAGCTAGTATCTCTCTTTTTGTGTTGAGTAAGATCGAAATCAATCTTTGGGGGAGATACAGCCCACGGTGGAGTCTCAAAGAAAGGGGTATTCGCAATACCGTCAAGGCTGATACCAGCCTCCGACAAAAGGGGTTGTATGCGAATACCGAAAGATGGAATGACTCTAGTCTTCACAAGATATAAATGTTCGTGAAGAGGTCTAAATATGGTGTTAAATGATATATGGTTTGGAAGTGATGCAATTTTCGTAGCATACTGCAGGGCCAGTTTATCACGTCTGTTGTGCAATGAGGGCTCATGCGCCTCGACGTATAAACTGTCCACTGGAGATGTACGAAATGCTCCTAAACTGATTCTAAGTCCCTGGTTGTGTATGGTGTCAAGCTCTTTGAGATAAGACTCGCGGGCAGACCCATACACAATACACCCATAATCGAGTTTAGATCTTATTAATGCTCGATATAATCGGAGCAAGACCTTGCGGTCTGCGTCCCAGTCAGTATTTGATAAGACTCTCAATATGTTGAGGGCTTTCAGACATTTCCTTTTAAGTTTTTAATCTGGGGGATAAATGATAATTTCTTATCAAATATCAGCCCAAGAAATTTGGTTTCATCCACAACTGGAAGGCGGTTGCCATCCAAGAAAAGTTCTGGATCTGGATGTAAACCTCGTTTCTGACAGAAATGCATGCAGACAGTCTTGGATTTCGGAAAAACGAAATCCATTTTCGGTTGCCCATTGTTGAAGTGAATTCAAACAAAGCTGCAACTTACGTTCGATTATCCGCATGTCTGTAGAACCATAGCACATCTGAAAGTCATCAAAATAGAGAGCCCCATTTGTACCTGGTTTAAGGCACGCTGGGATCGTGTTAATTTTTATGGCAAATAATGTTGGAGATAAAATACTTCCCTGGGGAACCCCCATTTCCTGGGGAAATGGGTCAGAGAAGATTGATCCCAGTCGTACCTTAAATGACCTATCTTCCAGGAAATTTTTAATAAAGATAGGTAAGCGACCTCGTAGGCCGAGGTTATGGAGGTCGCGCATGATACCATGTTGTATCATAAGCTTTCTCCAGATCAAAAAATATTGCAACTAAATGTTGTTTCTGGATGAAAGCGTCCCTGACGAACGTTTCGAATCGGACGAGATGATCAAGAGTGCTCCTTTGGGACCGAAATCCACATTGGAGGTCTGTAATGAGGTTGTTGGACTCAAGGTACCAAACAAGCCTTCGATTGATCAATCTCTCCATGGTTTTGCAAATACAGCTAGTTAAAGCGATCGGACGATAGTTGGTAGGATTCGTATGATCTTTGCCCGGTTTAGGAATGGGAATTATTGTGGCTTCGTGCCACGAAGGAGGGAAATTCCCATCAACCAAAATCCGGTTAAAAAGATCCAGTAAAATTAGAAGAGTTGAAAAAGGTAAATGTTTTAAAATCTGGTAGTGTATTTCATCTGGACCAGTTGCAGTGTCCCGGGCTCGCTTTAACGAATCTCGGAGCTCTGCAATGGAAAAACGATCATTATAGCATTCATCATTACGGGACTTGAAATTAAGTCGCCTTTTCTCCTGTTGATTCTTTATTCGCCGAAAGGCATCAGAGGAGAAATTGGATGATGAATTGAATGAAAATGTACTGGCCAGAGAATTGGCAATATCGGGAAAAGTTGTTAAGGTGGTATTATCAACATTAAGATGGTTAACTGATAATGCACTACTTTTACCTTTAATCCTACGAATCCTGTCCCATACCGATTTTGAAGTGGTACGGGAATTGATCCTAGAGACGTAACCTTGCCATGAAGACTTCTTTGCTTGGCGTATGGTTCTACGGGCCTTCGCCCGGACCATCTGGTATGCCGCAATATTCTCCATGGAAGGATGGTTCTTTAGTCGTCTTAGGATACGATCACGCTCTTTAAGAGTGGGTTTGCAATCGTCGTTAAACCATGGTTTATTGAAACGTTTTGGTTCTGTCGTGGTTTTTGGAATCGCCTGCTCAGCTACATCTTGAAGAATTGAAGTGAATAAGGCCATGGGCTCATCTGCATCTTCTAACTCTTTTGCATCAAAAGAGAAGAGACACATAGATTCAAAAAGAGCCCAATCAGCCTTATGCAACTTCCACCTCTGGGGTCTTTCGACCGGAGAGGGACCATTATTAACAATCAAGATAGGAAAGTGGTCACTACCACACAGATCTTCATTTACTCTCCATGTAAAATCCTGAAACAGGACCGGAGAGCAAATGGTGAGATCGAGAGAAGAAAATGATGCTGTGGCAGGATGTAGATAAGTAGGCGAATCATCATTTAATAAACACAAATTATTAATGTTAATGAAGTCCGCTATTTGTTTACCTCTGTTGTTATCATCTGGACTACCCCAGAGTGAATGATGACCATTGAAATCCCCCGTCAGAATAAACGGGAGGGGAAGTTGGGCAACAAGGTCATCAAGATCTCTGGGATTAAGATGTAAACTTGGTGGAAGATATACAGAGCAGAGTGTTATAGGAATATGTAAAGTCACCCTAACAGTAACTGCCTGTAAAGGCGAGTTGAGAGTGATTTTACTTTGAGGGATATCTCCATTAAGAATAATAGAAACACCCCCATGAGCTCGACCATCACCAACTGAATGATGATGGTAACCGACAAAATGCCTAAAAGACAAAGTGTCAGAATTCCGTAAAAATGTTTCTTGCAAACAAATAGCTAAAGGATTGTGCTTTTGAATTAATAATTGGACTTCATTAAAATTTGGTTTTAAACCACGACAATTCCATTGAATAATGGAATTAGCCATCGTCAGGGATAATTTATTGGTGGTATCTTACCGCCGATTGGGTCATTACTGGCCCCCTCTACGGTAATACCGTCCATTAGATCTTCACCATATTTTTTAAAATGGACAATAGGGTCTTGTGAACCTTTCTTACCCTTATCACGCAACTTTGCCAACTTTCGTTGTCTAGAAGAAATATATACTTTATCCTGTGAGGGTGGGATAACCGATAGCTGCGATGCTGACCCAGTGGACCTGGGATCAGGAGTTGCAGCTTTTGGTTTATCCAATGGGGATATTTCCTTGCCGTGCTGGGAGGAACTATTGGGAATGATCCCAATAACTTCAGTTGGGGGCAAGGAAGATGAACCCTCATCAGGCAAGGGTAAAGATGTTTGGACCGAGCTCTCAGATGATTGAGAAGATCTCGGGACCCCTTTTACATAATCTGGTATTATCAAAGTCTTCATTTTCTGCCTATCTGGCCAGGTTATTTCTGTCTGAACGGAGATAGATGTGGTTGAAACTTTAACTGCACTAGCAAAAGATTTCCCTTGTGGTGCAATGGGAAACGGTGCAGATAAATCTACCTGTTTTCGAGCATCGAAATATGGTATCTTCCGCTCAGACATGATCTGTTGGATTCTTTTCTCTTTTTGCCATATTGGACATTTACGGGAATAAGCAAAATGCTTTCCCTTACAGTTCACGCAACAAAACTCAGCCTGGCAGGCAGCGCTCTCGTGGCCATCATGGCCACAACGAGCGCAGGTGTCTTTACCCCTGCAGACAGTTTTGCTGTGTCCAAATTTTTGACACTTGTAGCAACGAAGAGGATTGGATATGTAAGAATCCACAGGTATACTTAAATAACCTGCCTTGAGAGTCTTTGGTATGTCGGGACGGTCGAATGTGAGGATGTAGGTGCTTGTTTGAATCACCTTATCTCCTCGACGAACACTAATTCTTTTGACGTGTTGTACACCTTGAGAAGAAAGGTATTCTACCATTTCTTCCTCACTGCTGCCTTCGAGGTCCCGGCAACGTATTACACCTCTACTACTGTTTAAAGACCTATGCGGAGACACCTTAATAGGAATGTCTGCCAAAGATGAAGATTTAAGAAGCATGGTAGCATGCTGTTCTTTGGCACATTCTATTAAGAGTGCTCCGTTCTTTAGTTTTTTAATAGCCTTGGGCTCGCCGGCCAAGCCAGCTATGCCCTTGGTTATTAAAAAAGGTGATACCTTTGATAGGTCTCGAGAGGGACTCTCAATTAAGAGAAACCTCGGCCAAGACTTTGATATTTTGTTTTTTGCTGTAAATAACTCCGAAACGTCCTCTGTATTCAGACGTTTCTGTTTATTTTTATCTTTTATTATTGGGTTGGGGGGGATTAAGGAATCCATGAAAGTATATTTTAAAGTTTCACCCCTTGACGTCCCCCAGGTTACTGCCCTGCCTACTAGGGGGAAGACTAGCGCGGATAACCTGCGCATGGCCTCAGGGCTCGTCAAGGGGTATACTCAAGCCAGAAAGTAAAAAAAAATACTTGTCTAACCTGATTGACCCAAGCCGCCGCTCTGTAGAATGTACTTAGGACACAAAGGTAGGTATTATGTTGAGTAAAAAAATAACAGAGCATTAAACTTGGAAGGGTACATCCTACAGAGCTATAAACGACCAAAGCCGATTAATCAGAGTGGGCCACTCTGATCTCCCGTCTAGGTGAACCATTGGCCAAAGTAATGTGTTGCAGAGAAAGGGCTCGCAAGCCAATTCCCCACTCAATTACCAGGATTCCACTCTCCACCGACACGGGTCGCAACGCACGGCAAACACGTCGCCCCATTACAGGGATCCTTTTAGTCGCCTTTTACGACACGCAGGACATACGAAGGGTATATTCTTATCACCCCCTACACCCCAGGGGGGATTGGATGGAAAGACTATATTGTAATTAAAATATAGTCTTTCCATCCAAATCTTAGTATTTTTGGTATATAAACCTGAGAGTTGAATTTAGAATCTTTTAAATATATATATATAAAGATATATTGGGTAATATAAGGGGCATTTTTCCACTTAAGACCTTTCTTATGGGGTATTCAAATATTATGGGGCATATATAAAACCTCATTTTTGTCTTGATTTTAATTTGAATCTGCAGCCCAAATAAGTGTTTTTTTTAACAAATGGTGCATATTTCGGTTTTATATCGATATTTACAATAGTTGTCCCCCCTTAGACCACATACCGCATTTCTGCCGATCTCTCGGAATCGTGGATGTTGTTTGACATTCGAGTCTACAGTTTGGGTGAAGCTGATTGGCTGATGGTATATATGCCCCATATAATTTGTTCGAGACTACGAGAGAGAAATAGCGGCAAGATACATTACATGTAAATCGTAGACTTTTAGTTTTCCTTGACGAAGGTAAGTTTAAATATGATAATAATAAGTAGGCTAATTAACGTATGTCGATGCTAAAAGCCACGTAAAGCCGATTGAAGAAACGATAGCAGTCGATTATTATTACGGTGCACAAGACATTGTTCGTTCGTCGTTAGGCATGGTAATGGTTCCCGCTCACCACGCCATTTTTGTCATCATGTTTGCAGCTTGATCTGTTATGGATTTGCCTGTCCGGCTCATGAATCTTTGATCAGTTGGAACATTCCCAAAATTGTTTTTCGTGCTACACTACAAATAAACAATTTACTTATACTTATACATTGAATAGCTAATTTGTTGTATATTTAAACGCGTAGATATTTAGACTAGATAGTTAATGATGAGCTTGGCCTTGGTACACAACACATGTTACGTTAAGATAGGCTAGGTGAATTCATTCGTGAATTTTCAGTTAACTTTAAAGCGGCAGCAGGTCGTTTTATCCCCACGACCGTTTCGTCCCACTAACATCGGGTCGTTTCATCCAACAAATTAAAAACAACAATCATTAGTTTCTAGGCCTACATACTAACATGGCCTATTTTTAATATTTTATTCATAACATTAACATTGCATAACAATATTTCAAGGCACTTTTAATTAATACTCTTCGAATAAGCTTAATCACTTTGCTTCCACAGTCACAGTGTTACTGTTATACGGCTGTTTAAACAGGATGATTTCCCTGCTAACTTTAAAAAGCACTTGTTAGAACGGTTGTAATCTACTGAAAACACCTAAAAAGTTTGTCTCACTCAGCTAGTCTTATACTTATATATAGGCTGATTATAAAACATTTACCGATAATATACAGTAACTTTAAAATCGAAGCTATATGTATTTTTATTTGTGAATTTTCAGTTGTCGGATCATTGGAATATTGGCCAACTTATGACGTGTTTGAAATGTTTCAGACTCATCATATCATGACCATGCCAAAGCCACCAAAGGTAAGTTTATTTACTAAAATTATTTAGGTATGCGTAGTACCTTCTAACTGTATATATGCCATATCCAACCAGGCAATATAATAAAAAAAGAACCGGAATGCAATGTCTTATATGAAGCCTCGATTTCGCCTGCTCACGATTCAGCTTGTTTTTTTTCATCAATTCGTAATATAATGTCAAGGCAATCAACCCTAGCTGTCGATTCACTCAGATATGTTTTTTCTTCAATCTAGCCATTTTCATTTGCATAAATACTCCCCACAAAATGATATCATAGTATAGCCACTTGTTTTCAATATTTACATCGTTTTTGTTCGCTAACGATTGTCCTTGCTGCCATTCCATTATTTACTCCATTATTTAAAAATCACATGTTTAGCTTATCCAACTATGACTGCTGTGACGATTAAACTTGCGTCCGATTTGACTACATGTAATTGCAGATTATAATAGACTATCCCCTCTTAATACCTACATGTACTTCCATTTATTTTATTCTTAAAGATTTGTTGGATAAAGCTAGATATGGGTGTATCAGTATGGTGGCCTGGCGAGGTCCATGACAGAGGAAGAGGAAAGATGCAAGGCACCTTTTGGAATGAGGACAATCAGTAAGTAGGCCTATTTCATAGAACTAACTAGTTTTCAATTTCAAGATATTTGTGAATTTCATTTATCAGCCCCATAGACAATACTTATACCAAAATGGTCAGTGATAAAAACTTACAATACAGAAAACTTTGCATATACATGTAAGTCAGATTTTTGCTCAACTCGTATGGTATTGTTTGGGCCCTTTGATCCTGCACGTTTTTGTTATTAAATTTCTGCACTTAATTGGATTTCCTAAGTCGTATCTTTGCTCAATTTGTATCAGAATGTTTGGTCCATTTGATCTAAGTCGGAACAGCAGTATGTACAGAATTTGACTAAGTCAGTTTCAAACCATTGGTCTAAATCAGGGTATAATAGGTATTCCATGCACATAGCCCCAAAATACTTTCCCCTATCATTTTGACTCAAATCGGCCTATTTGACGAAATGCAATGATAGACTTTCCTGGAGGTTTAGGACATTTTTATATGCCCACATTTTCACGTGGACGTATTATGTTGTCACCCCTGGCCGTTTGGACGCTGTCCATAATACAGGTCACATTCTTAACCTATTTTGAAGAAACTTAAAATATACGTTTATCCCTAAAAGATCTCGTCTGCTTACGATATTGGCATGTTTCGGATCGAAACTTCATGGATTATGGCCCCTGATTGTACGAAAAATCACGTTTTTAGCTTGTGGACCCTATATAGAGGTCACAATTTTGAACCGATTTTGATGAAACTTGACATGCATGTTTATAACCCAAAGATCTTGGTTCCTTTCGATATTTGCGCCTATCAGAGCGCAATTTCCTGAATTATGGCCCCTGATTGTCTGAAAAATCACCTATTTTAGCTTGTGGTCCCCCTGGAGGTCACAATTATTATCTGATTTAAAGAACCGTTTGATTATATCACCGTTACACCCTAAGATGGTTGAGTTCGAATTTCGGAAAAATACTGTTATAAAATGGTATATCAAAATTGTGGACCCTACAGACGTCACAATTTTAATTTGATTTTGATGAAAGTTGAAATGCATAGTTATAACCCAAAGTTCTTGGTTCTTCTTGTTATTTGCACATATCGGATCAAAACTCCCTGAGTTATGACCCCCGATTGTCTGAAAAATCCCTTATGGTCCCTCTGGAGTTCGTGATTATAATCCGATTTAAAAAAAACCTTTGTCTCTATCACCGTTACATCCTACGGAAGGTTGAGTTCGAATTTCTAGAAAATAGGACCATAATTGCTCGACAAATGGCCGCCCTTTGTACACGAATAGTGTAAAAATATGGTATTTCAAAGTTGTGGACTTTGTAGAGGTCAAAATTTTAATTTCGATTTTGATGAAACTTGAAATGCGTGTTTATAACCTAAAGATCTTGATTCTTTTTGATATTTTCGCATATCAAATTGTAACTTCATGAATTATGGCCTTTGATTGTTACCCGAAAGTGATTGTAGGAAAAATCACTTTCGGTATTGCTTGTTCTCTATCCATCCCTCGAAAATGTGGGCGTATCCTGCCTGGCATTGCAAGCTTACTACATGTATCTTTCACAAAAAAATGAAGTTTAATCAAATATTATCCGGCTCTATTCGAGCTAAGATTAAATTTCGGGGTGTTGAGGCTTGTTACATAATATTGTGGTATAATTGTTGAAATATCTCTAGATGTTTATCTTTGGTGGGGCGCCCCATTATTTGGGCTTCAGTTTTGATGCACAAATGTAAATTTACATGTATTGCGGGGAAAATTAGTGCTTATGAAAATGATGACCCGACGCATGTATTCAAATAAGATTTAGCTTGTCTTGTTTTAAGCTAATGTATAAATTATTTTTATGTAAAAAGGTGTATGCTGAAAAAAGGTCAATTTAAATTCTTTAATACTCCTGAAAAAGAAGAGTTAATTAGAAATGCGAAAGGTATACTCCAGGTTGTGTTTTTGAATGTCTCCATAAAGAGGCAGACTTGTTTAGTTTATTTTCATTTTGTTTAAGCGGTTTATGTTGATTCAGATTTCCATAAGAGTAATTTTGTTTTCATTTCTCACTAAAGGCCCAATACCACTCTTGTAACTGAATAATATGTCCCAATCTTTATTCTGGTCAACAAATTGTACTATTTTACAATATTCCAATCAATTGATGATACAAATTTCATCTTAACACACCTAATTTAAAGAATTGGAAAAAATCCACTAAATGATTTGAAAAGCCTAATGTAAACCTTTTCAAATGTGACTTGGATTAAAGAATATTTTTGAAATCTTGAAAAGTAAAATAGGATGTAATGGATAATTTACACAACAGGTAAGACACTGAAACATCAAGTAGTTGGAACAAGGCTATTATTTATTTTCTGGAGCTACCAAGCCAGCAAGAGTGTTATTGTCCCTTTAAAGTTACATTATTCAAGATATAGATAAAGAACTAGCCATTCTTGCTATAGTTGTTCGAAAGTAGATGATGTAAAATGAATAATTTGAAAATTTCATTCAAATTTTTCTATTGCAAGCAAAGATATATATATTAGCCTTTGAAGGTTTGATAAGACATGTGCAATAATTTTAACCACGGTCCTGGTTGATCGAAGCTACAGTCAAACTAAAGAGACTCAGAAGGGCTGATTTGTTAAGAAAATTTAAACAAGATGTCAAAATTGCAGAAGGTAATTTACATTAGAGTTTTCAGTTTGTTATTTGGGAATCATGATTGCATGTCACTTTAGTGATGAAATTTATTTCTATTGTTAAAACAAATCAAAGTACTAAAGTATCGGATTTCTTTGGAAGGTTAGTATTATCTGATCTTATGCAAGTGAGATACTCAGAGAACCAGGATTCATAATGATACAACTGTGTAACAATGTCCTCTCCAGCAAAAATGCACCAAGGACACCATTCATTTGTTTTTGGATAAAATTACGGTATATGAAAGATACATTATGGGTGATTAGATAACGAATTGGCAGTTCTCACTTTAATAGTTAAAAACTAGATAATGTTAAGGTAATTTGCTGAAAATTCCAGTAGAATTTATCTAAAATGAACTGAGAAGCCTTGATCATCATTACTAAACTCAATACGACAAAAATTATAGTCTTGATTATTTATAATTGTTAAATCGATAAGGAAAGTTATGCCGCAAATCGGATAATAACCCAACAAATATCGAAGACTAGCGTTGACATCGAGAGTTGATTATGGTTTGCATAAGTTAATTAATGTCTATTTAATAGTTAATATAACATTTCAGGCCAAAAGAAAGATCTACAATAGGCAGCTTTAGCTCTTGCATAATGTATGTTTAAGAAATGAAAATGAAATGAATGCACCTAACCTGGATTAATGGAAGACGGACATACGCCATACAGTGTGCTATGAGGGAAATTGTATCAAATGCCAACTGCCAAGGGATCTTTTAGGGGGACTCCAATGTGTATACGGGACCTCTGTTTTTCGTCCCATCCAAATGACAAGGCAGCTGTCCTTGTCAGGCCCTGTATGTTTAAGGTATGAGATCTGGCGTAGTACAATTTATACTGATTAATTAATGTTTCAGGGAAACAGGAGAGATGTGACCTGCAGACAGATACCAATGACATGCGTGTACAGGCAGATACAGATGTCACCCAATATGTGTTTGGAAGATCTAGCTTAGGTCCTCCTGATGGTTGTACAGCGATCCGAAACAGTCAAGTTGTTTCCTGGATTACAAAACCCAGAGAGCATAAGATCTACTAAACTAAGACGTTACTTGGCCACAACATCGCAAGTGAGATATTTGAAGTTTATAATTTCAAATCCAATAATGAAAAAGTGTACTTTATGTTAAAAGCCAGGTCATTTCATGTCCGAATCCATGGTGGCTCGGGAGGAAAAGATATTGTCTCTCTGGTCTCCAGGTCCCTTGTTCCATCCCAGTGCTGGCTGAGAAGGCACATCTGGATTTTCAGGCATTGTTCCTACTTGTCAGTGGTGCAGAACCGAGGGCCTGGCAAGGGACAATATATGGTCGTTTGAAAAACAGTATTGTGTACATATTGGGTTACACGTAAAAGTTCCCTTAGTAGTTGGAATTCAATTACCACGTGCGTGCTGTATCGTGGGTTTTCTCAGAATTCCTTCCACTGCTAAAGATCCCTACGCAGAAGCAAATCATTGAAATAAAATTAAAACCTGTGTTAGTCCCCAAATGATCTAGTTTGTATCTAGTGGACGTTAAACCCAATTTCTCTCTCTTTTAGCTTGGTTCATTTCATTTTCAGTCATTTAATTCTCTTTTCACTTTTACAGCTTCTTGATATGACTGGTGACGAATTGAAATTAGTCGCAGATCACATGGGTCACACCGTGGCCTTTCACACCGATATATATAGAACAATGCTGTCAACCTTAGAGTGGACCAAGGTTGCACGAGCCTTGATAGCCCTTGAAAATGGCACACTACGAAAGTTTCAAGGGCGAAGCCTGTCTTCAATTGATCTTGAAGGTAAGTTTATTATTAATTACCCAAACCCCTCTGTATCTCAAACTAATTCTATTATTTTAAAAACCTTTTAAAAAATGCTGCATACTTTTATCCTTACTGTGTGTCTTAGAATATTATACAATTTCTGTGAACAAAGAATGGTTCATTTTCTCCTGTTACAAGACAAATTTTTGCTTTGGCATTGCTAAAATACATTTTATTTAATTTTTGCATTTCAGAAATTCTGTTATCTATAGACAGTGAAGAGTTACATGAAGAATTTGAAACACCAGAAACGGTTTTAGAGGAAATAGGTATGCTGTTCCTATGAAATATTTTGTAATGATTGCTCTTTCAAGAACAATAATGTGGTTAACGACTTTCTTTTAGATCTGTTCAAATCCAATTGTAGGTTTATTTAACCAAAATGTAAAAAAAATTGCCAAAATAAACTTTTACATTCTCATTGAGCAACCCTGTATCTAAATTGGAAAAGCAACAATATCCCAATGCTCATGTTTTTCGCTGATATATTATTATCATCCATGTACATGTATGTGTAATTTAAAATTGTAAACAGTTATTGGTGTATTGGGAATAGAACCTTCTGTACTGTTTTGTTTAATCCCCGAATTTATGTATTCCAGGTGAAGAATTAAATGTGGAAGATGACGTTACCAGCATAGCAACAGGTTTGTGCATGAATTATTGTGCTAAAATTTGTTTGAGGGAGGGCACAGTGAATCAGTCAAGTTACATTTTCGATGCCTGTGTTGACAGGCAGACCATCAAAATAACCTGACATGGTTTCCCCTTTTGATAGATGCCATGAGTCTTGTGTACACATCGAATTTGATACAGCTTAGGACTTATTGCCGCTGTCTGGGCAAAATTTCCCTCGTACCACATTGTATGTTGGCCTTAATTAGCCCAGTTGGAGTAGGATGTTAAACCGTTCTCTTTTAAGGGAAGAACTAGAAGCAAATAACTTTTTCTGTTAATTTTTTCATTGGTTGTTACTCTTGATTGGTTGTTATATAAGTTGCATTACCTTCAAAAAATAAATATGCCGCAGCCATTGTTGGTTAGTCAGATGGCTTAGCTGCTGTGGGTTCATGTTGCACAAAACTTCATCCTAATAAAGAATAGTTTTATCAACTGCCGGAAATATTGCTAAAGAAATAACTCGAGCAAGAGTTTTATCAATTTTATTTGAGGAAAAGACACCGTCAAAACACAAGGCTTTAGTTATTGGTATGCAGTATTTTGTATATTATCTGCCTTAAAATTAAAACTCTTTTTTTTATTTTAGTTAAGTCTGTCAAAAGACTAGGAGGGAGAACCTGGACAGATGAAGAAAATAAAGCTCTGAAAGAAACATTTAATTTGTATCTCGCCCGTGTCCATCCAACAGTTCACGTCGAGGATATTAAAAAAACTATAAAGAAGTTCCAAGTGTTTGAAAGGGCGAACTATGCCTCAAATTAGAACAAAATTAAATAACATGCAACTAGGGAAATCAAAATAAACAGAGTAAAATTAAAGATAACATGTATACACTATAAAGTGAACAGAATGTCAAGGTTCGCACACTCCTTGAAACTCCTGGAAAAATGAAAATGTAATTTCCAGTACTGGAAAGTCCTGGAAAAACAGATTACTCCTTGAAAATCCTGGAAAAACAGATTACTCCTTGAAAATCCTGGAAAAACAGATTACTCCTTGAAAATCCTGGAAAATTAATATTTGTGGTTTCGCTATATATTTTAAAGTATAAAACGAACGTAGTCACCGAATGTTTCTTCAAACGTTAATGAGATCGTCGCTGTAAATGGACTCCGGCCCTGAACAGGGACTCCTGGAATCTAGTAAATAACTCCTGGAAAACTCCTGGAATTTTAAGTGTTCTGAGTTGTGCAAACCTTGAATGTCAATAATCCTGATTTTGATTAAACTTAAAATATGATTATCTTCCGAAGACCTAGGTTACTTTCGATACTTGCGTGTATCAAGACTATATCTTACTGCTTTATGCTTCCTGATTATACCTAAATTTTTAAAAATTAACATCAAGGGATGATTTAACAGAATGTTGTTTTGTATCTTTATATCTAAATAAAATGATTTTGATTTGACCGATTCTAACCATCTAGTTATTTTCCTTGGCGTGTTTTTTTTTAAATTGGTCAGTCTAGTTCTGATTCTAACACATCTAATGTCTTCTGGTTGGTGGTTGAATAGATTTGATGGTGTATGCTTTAGATCCTAAGGTCTGTGTAATTGAGTCAAGCGGCATGGCTTTGATCCGAAAGTTGAACATGACCATGCGAAGATTCACCTGTCCATGCTCTTGAGAGATAAAAGTCCCCTAGTATCCTCCCACAGTTAAAATCCCCCCATACTATGTTTTCAGGATCTTGTTCGCTAACCTGGATGTCGAAGTTCGATCCCAGGACAGGGCCTGACAAGTACAGTTGTCTAGTCGATTGGATGGGACAAAAAAAACGAGGTCCTGTGTACACATTTGCATACACGGTAAAGATCCCAGGAGAGGTAGAACTTGGTAAAAGAGTAGGCCGTAGCACAGATATCGGGTCAAAATTTCCCTCATTGCATACTGTAGCGTGTAGGCCTATCCCCATATGCATTAGCCCTGTTCAGGAGCAAAAAAAAACCCCATTGAATTTCACCTAGCTTTGGTGAAGTGAGTGTTAAACTCGGGGAAATTGTGGATTTTCTTTGTATTTTCCGTTGGAATTCTAGTCACATCATTGGTGATAGATTCTTTCTGTGTTTATTTTTAGGAAAAACCTTAGTTCAGGTCAATGACAATTTGGGGGAGCTGCTATACATGTATATGCACAAAAAAAATCCAATGTTAACACTCCATTGCCTGGTTCCCTATAAAGCAGAATTTCTATACACCATAAGCTTGATAAGGTAATTCCGTTGTATTACAAACGAAACGGGGCATCAACATTGTGGGGTATATGCAATTTATATACCCTACAAAATGTGTATACCGTATATGATAAATCCTTTATTTTACAAATAAAATGGGGCATTAGATTTGAGGGGTATATAAGTTGTATATCATATATGCCCCATAAAAATGATGCCCCACTCGACTATTTCAAAACGAGACCCCATATCAGGTTCAGTGTATGTATATATATATATAAATGTCTACGGAAGAAAATAAATCACACGATATATGGAACAAGAAGAAGGAATTCTTGTTAAGCCTACCTACGCGTGCTGAAGAAATGGAAGACACCCATGCCGAGGCGAATGTTAATCACAACAGAGAGACACCTAATTCACCTACCGCACCTCCTCCCACAGATACCTGGCAAACGGTGAAGAACAGAAAGCGGAAACCAGGGACTAAAACCAAAGAACAGTCTAGGGCACAGAATAATAGATATAAAAGATCGAATACACAGAAGAAAGATGGGAGAAACGTTGCCAATGTGTCTAGCACCAACCAAGGGAATACCAAACAGCGGCGGTATGGGAACAATAACCCAAACCAGGGTCGTTTTTTTCAGAAAGGCCAATCCCAACCGCACCGACCACCCTCCCAAAACCAATCGCAACGACCGCCACAACACTACACCAAGAAAACTCAGCGTCGCTCCAACAACGTGACCACGATACCCAATCGCGAGAACCAGTACACCCGAAAATAATTAATATATCATCCACAGTTAGAAATGATCAAGAGATAAACCTCCTACAGAAAGGCCTGAAATTCACACCGACGCCTAGAGCCAATATACAGGAATAAGAGTGTGATATAAACGCTTTCTGTAGGAAGCTACGACTGAAGGAATTTTTCGGTGAAACAGATGGAACTGCTTCAGAGGATATTGTGAGGAACAAAAGCCACTTCAACCCCAGGCGGGGTAAGGACGTGACGCTGGACAATTTCATTGATTATTTAACCAAGTTGCCACTTCCTACAGACCGCAACGCAAAATCGAATGTGTCGAAGGGGGAACAGTGTGCAATAAATTCTTTGAAATCGGACGAAACGATCGTTATCAAGGAAAGCGATAAAGGGGGTGCAATAGTTATCATGGATAAGGAATATTATCAGAGAAACGTCCTAAAAATACTTGACGACAAACGGGTATATGCAACTATAGATTCCAACCATGATAAAAGAACAATGGGATTAATAAACGGCTTAATCCAAGATCATAAAAACGAACTGACGGACAATGAACAGGACTATCTCCGGAAATTCGAATATAAAACAAGTCAGTTTTACGGTCTTCCAAAGATACACAAATCCAAGATGATCAAGGAATCCATTCAACACCAAAACGCCGAAATTATCAGTATTTGGCAGCCAGACGATCTCCCTTTCAGACCAATAATTGCCGGTCCATGCTGTCCTACTAACAGGCTATCAAATCTCATTGATATCTTACTCAAGCCGTACGTGCCAAATGTGAAATCTGTTATTCGGGATGACATAGATTTTGTCAATACCTTACCCCATAATCTAAATGATGGCGACTTTTTCGTAGCCATGGATGTCTGTAACATGTATGGCAATATTTCCCATGACCTATGCACTCAGGCCGTAGAATATTGGCTGGATAAACATCCTGAATGCAGTCATGAGCGAATTTCAAAAAACTTTATCTTCAAAGCCATACGTATCATCCTGACTAACAACACTTTCACATTTGGCGAAACAAATTACAAACAAATTCTTGGTATAGCGATGGGTACCAAGGCGGCACCACAATTAAGTAATTTAACAATGGGATTTCTTGAGGAGAAATTATACTCAATTGTAGAAATTAACCATGGCGTGGAATACCGACTATATTTAGAAAATCAGTTGAAACGATTCCTAGACGATGTATTCTGTATTTGGAATGAACGAATTGGCAACATTGCAGATTTGCAACATATAATGAATGATTTAGACCTAAATATCAAATTCACAATTGAAACGAACGATCTGCAAATCGCATTCTTGGACGTTCTAGTGAAACGAAGGGGAGAGCTCCTCATAACGGATATGTATTCTAAAGAAACAGATACCAAAAATTATCTCTCTTATAAATCATGTCATCCACGCCATACAAAAAATAATATACCCTTCTCCTTAGCTAGAAAAATATGCACAATTGTGATAGATGAAGACCTGCGGATTATCAGATTAGGTGAGCTAAAAAGAAATTTATTGAAGCAACATTACCCCCTTGAGGTAATAGAAGTTGGGATAAATAAGGCGTTGGCAATTGATATCCAAATGTTGAGGACTACTAAAGTGAAAGACAGTTCGGATAACATCATTACTTTTGTCTCTACTCACAACCCTCAACATCCCAACTTCTTTAAAAGAATGTACGAGAGCAGGACAATCCTGGCATCAAACGACAACCTCAGAATGAAGTTTAACAATGTACAATTCATTAAATCACAGAGACAGCCACCTAATCTGAAACGTCTTTTAACTAAAGCAAACTTCAATTCATCTATCACAAGGACCGGCTTTTATGTATCGAAATGCGCGGATCTTCGATGCAAATGTTGCGACCATATAACACCAAATAACAAATATAATTTTCATAACTCTACCTTTAGCGTCAATGACAATATGAATTGTGACACAAAAAATCTCATATATGTCTTGACTTGCAAGGGTTGTGGTTTTTTTTATATTGGGGAGACATCCAATCATCTACGGGATAGGGTTTGCAACCATCGGCGGGATTGTAATATTGAATATGGGCCCTTATTTGTAAATCGACACATCTTTAAATGTGCGAAACACTTACAAGTTAAATTTCAAATTTTCCCTTTTTATAAAATGAAAGTCGATGACACCACGAAAAGGAAATCAATGGAGAACCATTTTATTAAAAAATACGCTCCTCGACTTAATAGTCATTAAGTAACAATTGACCATTAATTTCATTTATTAATAGTCTTAATCTATCCCGTTAATATCTATCATCCATTGTTTCTAAATTGTATTGTACCCAATAAGCAACCGATTAACACGCGTGTATACATGTTTTCTGCTTGTTACCTATATACTATGCAACCATAGACAATGGTAACTATAGCCACTTAAAACCACAGTGTTACTATGTAAATATAAATATGTATAAATACACTATATTGTCCATCTATATGTTATGACATTATTTTATGAATAGTCCCAAGACGGACGAAAAGTACTTTAAAATGTTAAAATGTTATTAAACCAGTGTTGAAATCAGTTTGTGTCGGCATACCTTTTTATCTATTCATCATTTACCGTGAAACAAAGTAGTACAACTTTGCGGTTGTGCTAATAATTTTGGATATATATATATATATATATATATATATATATATAATTAAACGATTTAAAATAACGAACTCTCAGATATATATACCAAAAAATACTAAATTTGGATGGAATAATCTATATTTAAATAACTTTATATATATATATAAATTTACCAAAATTAGGGATTGAAAAGTCTTAATTTTTACGATTATGACCGGAATATCTATTTTGGCTGTTTACTTTGCCATAGCCTGCCCTTAGAGGAAGTTGGTTTGTTTGCATTGGGTCATTGAATATTTAAACACATATATATTTTCATACGGAGTTGGTCTGTTTACTTTGCTTCATTGGATATGTAAGACATATTCATAAAATTAAAACGAAGCATGCCCTTTAGGGATCACCAGACTTAACAATAGCATGAAATAGTATCGAAAAAATAGGTCACGATTATACATTGTCCTGCACACAGATTTAAGCTCTGTACAGTTTGTACCTTTATATACATTTAGCTCTGTCTGTAATTCAAAGCTGGTGTCTTGAAGCTATATTCGTTGTTTCATTAAATACTTAAGAACTAAGTTTCATTAAACACTTAAGAAATAAAATAAAAGATTTCAGATAAAATATTAGAACCAAAATTGTGCACACTCCTACACACAGATTAAGGATGCGCAGTGTCATTTGTAGCTGTTTCACCAATGAAGATCTGTATAATGGTAATTTCGCTAGTATCTTCTCTAATCGAAAACGGTTGTACTGGTTTCTTAAATCTATAACTAGATATTTATCATTAAAAGTATCAGCAATATAACAATCATCCAGTCTTATTATTGTCAGATTAGGTGAGTTGGCATTTTGTAGAATCATGTTGATCTCAAATTCATTTGATGCTCTATCTTTAATATATCTACGACTAGCAATCACAATAAAAGAAGAACTTTGACTTATCGCCTCACCAGTATCGGTTGGTATCGGCCTACCTGGTGGTACATCACGTAGAGGTACGAACACCTTGCGACCAAACTTGTTTTCTAAAATCGGCAATATTTTCTTTCGTACAAACTGGAAATCCCGTTGAACACATGAAATATATACGTTATATTTTTCTTCAGAATTCCTCACGTTCAATATACTAGCTAGAGTTCCATTGTCTATTCCACCCGTACATGTGTTGTAGATGTACCAAAGGAATATAAGAAATAGAATAACTGCAACAAGCATGCCTATAATGTATACCGAATCTTTAAAATAGACAAGTTCAGCATCGTTGTACGACAAACGTTTAGTAACGGCGCATAGTTCAGAATCGGGGTTTCCTTTTGGTCCCCAGCAATCAGACTCTAAAATCGAAGATTCAGAATTTATTCCATTATTTGTAAACAAATTCGATTCTGAGTATTTTATGTTCAGTGACAGGGGTTGTTTGATATGTTTAACTGAACATAAAGAACCTGATGTATTTTGGAACCGCCACACGACAACTGTACTATGTAATCCGTACAATTCAGGTGTCATACACCATGAGGTAATTGACGCCAGAAAACCAATTTCAGATTGCTGATCAACATGATATAATGATTTATAAAGCAGCCATGAACCATCTATACTTCTAGTTGAGTAGAAATAGTATAAAAGAAGATAAGGACATTTATAATCATCGAATGTTATTATTTTATTATTTAATGTATGATATATAGTGATATCTTCATTGTTTTCTAAATGTATGTAGTAAGATTCCATAAATATTAATGTTCCTGGTGCAGCGAATACATCGACCGTTTTAAATTCCTGTTTCTTGAGATGAAATTCCTGCCACATTAATGTATTTGAAATATTATTGAGACAGCGGTAAACTTTGAAATCTTTTTCCCCAATATCGCGAATTTCTAACGAACTTAAACTGCTAAATTTCCGTAACTCGCTTGCTTCATTCAGTAACTCGAATATAACATTGTGTTTTAGTAATACACGTGTAGTATTCAGTAATTGACGTGTACCATTATACAGTACTTCACGTGTTTTATTCAGTAACGTACCATTCAGTAACTCACGTCCAGCATACGTAAATTCACTTACATCATTCGGTAATTCACTTATATCATTGTATTTCAGTAACTCGCGTGTATTATTTAGTAACGTACCATTCAGAAATTCACGTGTATTATTGTATTCCAGGAACTCACGTATCTTATTCAGGAACTCACGTGCTTCATTCAGTAACTCACGTGTATCATTGTTTTTCCGCGCCTCACTTTTTTTCAGTACCTCACATATTTTGTCCAGTACCTTACTTATATCATTCAATATATTATTTGTACCATTGTATGTCAGAAAATCACTTATAATATCATATTTTAGAAACTCCCTTGTGATATTGTAGTATTTTAGATACTCACTTGTAATATTATATGTTTTCGGTTCGTGATAGGTTACTAAATTCCCTTCTCTGTTGATCCAAACGGGGTCTTGACTATTAAACGGCATCACAATACATGTAAATTTAACATCCTGACCAATATAGGAAATCTGAGTCTGACTGTCAATCAAGACTTCTTCCTGATAATTCAACTGTCGTTTCATGTTTGGTATGTGTAGAGTGTCGATTATACTTCCCGCGTTGCTGTAAACTAGAATACTCTTCTCAAAGCCACTGGTAGTATTAGGAAAAATCGCACTGCTTAGTTCAAAACCAGATGGAATGGCCAAGAAGATTGAATAAATTAATATTGCACTGATGAATGTCGGCCAGCTTGTACATAATTTTGAATTGCACACAACGTAAAATAATCGAAACCAGTAAAAAATAGCAAGACAACGTAACACAATCGATGGTATTGGTGGTGGTGTTATTGCCATAATTATGGGACAGAGAAGACACATATAAGCAAAGAAGAATGCCACGTGATTAAATGTACCTCGCATCAAGTTATAAACACAAAGCAGTATATTGAAAAACCCATAGACGGGTACCCAATAAAAATAATACATTTTACCGTCTATTTCTATCACATATCCCAGTACACTGAAAATAGATATAGAAAGTCTGGTTTAAAAAACAAAATAATAATGGCGATTTATTTGGAATACAATATTAGAACTGGGCTAACCTTTGTGGGTTTCTGGATTGATCACGTGAGAGTCCATGTTTTCGTTACCGCTGGCGAAAAAGTCGATGAGCGACTTTTCTGGAGCGTTTATTTTTTCTTATGTGAAGTGTTCGGATACGCGTCTGTGTATTTACTTCCAGACGTTTAAACACGGGTTCTCTTTCATTAAGTCAACCACACGCTCTTGTTGCTGAAAATTCAGCTTGCAAATGACTGGTTTGTTAGACATGATGTTATTATAAACAATATCAAACACCGTACCAATTTTGCAGAGGAAGTTGGCGGAGGGGGGGGGGGTACCAGAAACAATGTATTTTTTTTTTGGGGGGGGGGGGGCGTCTTTCCCCAACTTTTAGCCTTGAAATATTTTAAGAAATACATGGCGTCGATCGTCATTTTGGCGTATATACATACACCCTGAGCTTCTTAAAGAGAAAAATCCTACTTCCGGTCTGATGTCCATTTTTATTATGATTTAATACGATGACATTTTGATTCAAGTTCATTGATGCAAAGAATTAACTATGATACCACATACGTCTTTATCATTATCTCGCGCTTTAAATGCCCATTCCATCTCACCATGTAATGATAAGGCACACATACAAAAAAGTTGTGTTGATATTAGCAGGAGGCGGGGGGGGGGGGGTGTCGTTGATATCATTGACAATGTTTTTAGTTAGTAAGAATTGTTAGTAATCATGTTGTAGTCATCATTAACGTGTGACTCCTCTAATAGTGTGGTATCACATGTCATCAAAACAGCTCCCGTACGATTTGTGTGCTAAAATTGATTTTGTTGTTGTTTTGAATTACTTAGGGACAAAAAAGTGACCACATTAATCATTTTACCATGCTTCAAAAGCCACAAAAAGTGGTAGGCTGAGACACAGGAAATACAGATTATAAAATCCAAAGATTATAGGTTAAAATCAATCCGAGTTTGACACCGAAAATTGGTATTTCAACCCAGAAGTCAAAGGAAACTACTCCCATTCGCTCTCAGTGTATCATAGATTGGGCTGGCATGATTAAAATAACACAGAATGAACTTTGGATCATGGAAATCCAAAATTATTGGCTGAAACCAATCCGAGTTTGACAGAGGAAATTGGTATTTCCAACCGGAAGTCAATGAAAACTACTTTCAATCGCTTTAATTGTATTATAGATGGGATCGGCATGATGGAAATCACGACAATCAACTAAAGATCATGAAAATCCAAAGATTTCAAAAATTTCACACCGGAAGTCAATGAAAACAACTTTCATTCGCTTTAGAGGTATCGTAGATGATTCGGCATGATGAAAAATCACGATCATGAGAATCCAACCATTATTGCCGGACATAGCCATGTCCTCGTTCAGAGGGGTCTCGATTTCAAAAATGACCCTCTCAGAGGGGTCGAGGGGTCGGAAAATTTGTGTCAATTTTAGCATACAAATCCCACGGGATGACATGACATACCACACTATAACTTTTCAGCGATTTTTCTGAAAACGTGGAAATACAACAAAATCGCGCATTCGTTTGTATTACGTATTAAACAAGAATGGTCATGATAAAGTGCCATTAGACACTGTATTACAAACGGGACTCACTTCGCTTTCCTCTACGAGTTTACGACAGTGAATTGCTACCCTACGCTGGACTTGCCTTACGACAATGACAGGTTCTTCAGGCAGGCTTCTATGGAAACATTTGTCTGGGACATCACCCGCAGTGAAAGTGGAAGTTAAACCCATTAAACTCGACATTGATCATTACTAACTAAAATTGACGAATACTGTTATATTTGAGTGTAAACAAATTATTACCGTTACTAGCCAGTTCTTCAATTATTCACCGCTTGTTCGTGACAGGGAATGGGATCACAAGATCAAACATAACAGGTTTGTATATCTATCAGTCTTCAAAAAAAGATTATTAGTAATATTAGAAAAATAATAGTCGAGTAGAAAATATATATCTTACCAATGTGTTCTTGAACGAGATCCAATGGCAGTGTGTGTTATGTATATGTATATATAATTGAAGTCTATAAATATGCAATAACCAATCTATACTGCATATACAACACGATACATTACTATTAGGTTAGCGGCGAAGTTGTCAAACGATACCTGACACCAATTGGTACACAGCGTGACGACAAATGTATACAGTGCCCAAGTGTTGTTTTTTTTAAATAGGAAAAAGGTTTGTAATATAAAGATACCCTCCTGTGTTACAAACTGTGTTATTTCATGATAGCCTATATTAATAATAATAATAATAATAATATGTCCATTTATATAGCGCCAAATCCCCAAAGCGTGCTCATAGCGCATACAACAACAAACAAAAGTCCTTTGGCTCAACGTTTTTTTTGGGGTATTTTTTTTTTCTCAATTTCTGTAGTGGATTTTGAAGAGATGAGTCTTTAATCGAGATTTGAAGATTGACAAAGATGTCACAATTCAAACTAATTTATGTGTCAAAAGTTTGCTTCAAATTCGCCACAAAACATTTTAAGATGCCTTGTCACATGACCTGATTGGGGGAGAATGCAATTTCTAACATCCATTTAGTGTCGAAGCCTTATTTAATGTTTTGACCATATACTGGACGGTTAGTTTTCAGAAGCGTCAGCTATCAGGTACCGTTGGCTCAAATCTCAGTTGAAGGATCGTTATCTTGCTAACGTGTCGTTTCGAGACGTTATTTACACCCCACCCCCTACACACACACATCGACCCAACCCTCTAGAATTCTATAGAAACTACACTGGTAATTTATGACTATTTGTTAAGGGTATTCTTAGATTGACAGCCGACTAATGCCATCGGTAACCAGATAATCGAGTCCAACACCCTCGTTTTCACAATACATTCAGGCTTACCTAATCTGACATTTTGCAATCTTCAATAATTTAGTATACTGACTGTTGGGGAGAAATAGAGCAGCCAGTCAAACGGGAGTAGAGAATAAGGCCGGATGTCTACACCTGTGTGACTAAAAACAAACTGGAAGTGAGATCAGCTAACCTTTCCAGGTCATAAGCCTCCATGTCGGCCATGTTTATTTCATTTAATCTGAAACAAGTATGGCGGCTTTGGGGCTTTAACTTTTTTTTAATCTAATTATTTCGGTATTTTTGTAATCGGAATTCAGCTTTAACTTCAATATATTACAGAGAAGAAATGGGCAGGTCACTCCCATCTCACGTGACTCATATAACAAGAATAATTACCAGGTCCTTTATAAAAGGACACTTAAATAAAATAAAAATTATCTATTAACATAACAAGATTATAATCAACTCTCGATGCCATGAAATGGCTCCTATTAAAACTGCTTAGCCATTTAAGGATTTAATTTAACTCATATTACAAGAATAATTATCAGGTCCTTTATAAAGGGATCAATACGACACTTTAAATATAATATAATTTATTTATTAACATAACAAGATTATAATCAACTCTCGATGCCATGGAATGGCTCCTATTAAAACTGATCAGCCATTTAAGGATTTAATTTAACTTATATTACAAGAATAATTATCAGGTCCTTTATAAAGGGATCAATACGACACTTTAAATATAATATAATTTATTTATTAACATAACAAGATTATAATCAACTCTCGATGCCATGGAATGGCTCCTATTAAAACTACTCAGCCATTTAAGGATTTAATTTAAAAATGGAGAAGCGAGACTCATCGTCGTATAACTAGCACCGTGGTTTTGATTATTAACAGTCAATGATAACCTGGCGCAGAATGAGGTAATTTGAATGAAATCTTTAATTTATTCATTTTGCATTATCGTTTTTTGATCTATTATAGCGAGAACGACCTGTTCTTTATTGAAATCTTCCATAATGTATCTTTAATCTATTCAATAGTGACGTCATCCATTCATGTTAATGCAACGAGGGTTCAATCCCAGCTCAGGGCATGAACTTTATCGTTGTAAGTGAGAGGGATATTCGTTCTCCCGTCCGATAAGGCAGGTTTCCCCCGAGTTCTTCGGTTTCTTCCTGCAGTAATGATCGAAATCATTCGCACGATCTGTGCCAAGGGCCAAATTTGAAAAAGGCCTCGGGCCTAATTTGCTACCCTTGTAAAATGACGTGATTATTATTATTCTTATGTTATGAAAGCTTTTGTTAAGAGTATTTATTACCTCTGTAGTCTCGTATTTCACAATCATTATACCACTCGTGTTATAATATCATCTTTTGTTGAATATCAAATAAACTTAATCTTCTTTATGAATAAATTCTGTACCGCGGTAAATAAAATGACTAAAGAATAATATAGTAGCATATCTTAAACACGTTACCTTCCTAGTTATAACATATTATTCATCCTATAATTCGTGCATCAATATAGTGTACTGAATGGACAATCAACAGCCTTATGTTGTAAGGCATTTATTTATTAATTATATAATGCTATTTAATAAAAGTTAAACGTGTAAATTGTAATGCATTTTATGTGTGTAAATCATTTAATGTTAAATAATTCTATTTAATTAAAGTTAAAGGAGCTAAATCGCTAATATTTTGGACCTAGAAATTGGCACAAGTGGGTCGCAACACATATAATAACGTAATGTGAATTTATATAAACTGTTTTAATTTCAATCGTTTCTGTGTTACTGTGAATTGTCATCAGTTATGTTCGGCGAAATACGCCAGAAATCTCAACCGAAAGACAGTTTCTAGCGTCTGGTTATTCCAGTCACCACCGATAGTATTTATTGCGCATGCTCTCCAATAAATAAAATGACATCACCGTTTGAAATGACTTGTTGAATATGTCTAGCCTCATTTTTAAAGCACCTTCTTAGACATGGTGCGAAAACACATTATGGTACACGAATCGTGTACCAATGGTAAAATGTTTATTGTGTCTGAAGTATTGGATACCAGAAGTCCATATTTTCCAGGTAAGACACCAATGTTGATATAAATTGCCAAAGAATTCCTGTTTTCAATGTCGAAGATTTTGGATGATATTGAGTTACGGACTTAGGTCCTTTAAATGTGTTAATTGTAATGGATTTTTATATGTGTAAATTTTAATGTATTTGTTTTTGCGTAAATCATTGAATGTTATTTAATAAACATTACATTTGTTAAAATCAATATATTTAAATATGTGTAAGCTATTTAATGTTATTTAATAAAAGTTAAATTTGTTAAAATCAATACAGTTTGAGTCTTAAAGAAGATATGGACTATAGTTTATAGCACCATTGTTCTAGGATTAACTCTGGATTAGCGGTAAAATTTGACATCAAAGCCTGCCGGGTAAGTGGGAACACCCCGCAATACCGAAAGTGATTTTTCCTACAATCTAAGGCCATAATTCGTTAAGTTACACTTTGATATTATAACAAAGCATTTGAACATATTTCTTGGACGACATATTGATCTTGTATTCTGTATATTCATACATAAATAGATCTTGTCATTTTATTATTAGAGAATATTAAACATTGTAAATTGAGACCAGACACTAATCTCCTAGCTTAATTGTTTCTATATAATTATGTATTCATTGTTTTAATCTTTACAAACAAAAGTTTTATTGCATAGTTGTTTTAAGGATTTAGTATTTAATTAAGCCCCTTCTACACCCTAACGTATTGTCATATAATTAACACACTTTTTATTTAAAATACGTCACTAGTGACGACATTTTGTTTATCTTAAAACTATTGGAGATTAGTGCCTTAACAACCATATCATATAAATTTAAATAAAGTTTCATATAGAGCCATATATTTTTAATTATCAAAAGAATGCACATCATATTGTTCATTCCTTTAAGTTGTTAGTCAATTTTAATGTTGTTGCTGCTTGAATAAATTCATATCAAGATTATACTGTTGTTTCCGTTTTATGGAAGTAACCCACTAGGTTACAATATGCCCAAATATCAAAAGGAATCAAGATCTTTGTTTTAATTATAATGTCTACCGGTATATTATATTTCCCGTGTAGTGCTAGATAATATTCAGCCTATTTCCATTTATTTCATTATTATATCTATATGATTCATTCACTTAATTTCATATTTATTGTTGTGTATTTCTGGCAATACCTATGTAGTTCTACTTGTCTTTCACCACTTATTATTAATTATTAATCTTGCCCCCTTGTTGTGCTTCACAATAATAACATTCAGCCTATTTCCACTTTGTAATTCTACCATGGAGGGTTTGACCTGACAGAAACACACACAGTAGCCAATAGGTTGTAGATTAGTTAGTGTTTCGTTAGGGCGTAAATGAAACAATTTGATCAGCAACAAACTATTATTAGTCACCCTCTGGATTGTCCCCCTTTGACTGCTTATATAAGCGACCATTCACGTACATTCAACACTCAGCCAGGGGCTGATTGCTCAAAGCTTCGTTATCTTTTAACGATCCGTTAACTTTAACGGAGAGAAAGATTGTTGCTGGAAATAAAGGCCCCAAACATTCGGTGGTGCAAATTTTTCCTACAGATTTATGCTAATATTTCTAAAGGAAACAATAAAGTATTCTATAGTGTTTTCTGTAGTTAATTTAACGGAAAGTTAACAAACAACACGTTACCAAGATATAGGTCCGTTAGAGTTTAACGGAGCTTTGAGATGAGCAACCGGCCCCAGGTAATTTTGTGGAGGCTGAACAAAAGGAAAATCTAGGGATTGCGACAGGTTGTAGAGTCTAGCTCTTGGATAGGGGGAGAGAAGAAGCAAGCAACAAAAAAAGAAATGCACGTCGGATACACCTTTTCCTGTTGTCTTTATAGCGCACTATACCTCTAATACTTATATACTATTCAAAAAAAGTAGGGGATATTTGATTTTGGGAGCATAATACTAAAATATGCAAATGACTACGAAAAAAGTCACTATAGAACCTAACAGAAGAGACATTTTCAGTTACATGTGACGCCCAAACGCACCAAAAGCTACCGCATGGAATGCAGGTGATGATTGGGATCATCATGGGGATTGGCACGACTCTGACTTTGAATGTTACAGTCATTGTGGCATTGAATTCCAGAGTGGAAACATAAGTTTAATTGTTTTAGTGACCAGAAAACAGATTTTGATATGCGTCGGCTTACCCAAAAAGAAAGGTTATGTGCCCTTGGCATGCTACAGATCGGCACAACACGGGCGGTTGTAGCCCGGACGATGAATGTTTCTCAGTCTGTCATAAGCAGGCTATGGTCCACAATCTGTACAGGACAGACCACGCTTAGGTCGACCAAGGGCGACAACTCAAGCCCAGGATCGATTTATCCGTACCTTGGCCTTGAGAAATCGTGTCATCACAGCAAATCAGATCAGCGCTCGTCTTCAAACAGATACTGGTGTGAGAGTGAGTGGCCAGACCATTCGGAATGGACTGCATAGGGGTCACCTTCGCACCCGACGTCCTCGCGTGATCCCTTGTTTGAGAGATCATCACATTCAGGCAAGACGTCGTTGGTGTAGGGATCGTCAACACTGGGATAATCGACGCTGGAGAAATGTGATGTTTTCAGATGAGTCAAGGTTCACTGTTGATTTTTTTGGACAGACGTAGGAGGGCGTGGCGTCGTCGAAACGAGCGCTTCCAAGACGTAAACGTCATCAGACATGATCGATTTGGGGGTGGTTCTGTTATGGTGTGGGGAGGCATCACTGTTGTTGGAAGAACGGCTTTACATGTTGTTGCAGGGCGTGTTTCAGGCCAGTTCTACCGGGACAACATCTTGGCAGTCCATGTTGTGCCGTTCGCACGACGTCATGGCCGCCGTCTCATCTTCCAGGATGACAACGCAAGATGTCACAGGGCCAGGAGCGTTACAGGTTACCTCCAACAACAGAACATTACCACATTACCCTGGCCAGCACTGAGTTCCAAACTCTCCCCCATCGAGCATGCCTGAGACATGCTTGGACAGAGGTTACGTCAACGCCAACAATGTCCAAGAACTTGCTGCTGCGTTTCAACAGGAATGGGACAATCTCATTAGGAGCATGCCACGTCGGATCAATGCTTGTTTGGCAAACAGAGGAGGATATACCCGTTACTGACTTTGTTGTGATGACGTGGTAACTTTGCTGTTTGACCCCGGGTATCAGTTTACCCTTATAATGGTCAGTCTGTGCCTTACTTAGTCTAACAATCATTTGGAATAAATCGATTAATGTGAACTTCATTTCATTTTGTCATTTGTTTCTTCGTTAGTTTCATTAGTCGACTTTAATAACACTTAAAAATCAAATATCCCCTACTTTTTTTTAACAACGCTGTACAATTTGTGGTTATCATTTCATCTGGCAATACGTTACTCAACTACCAAACAACGTTATTGTGGCTTATTAATACAACTTGGTTTTATTTCTGATATTAAATAAATGTAATTAATTTTTGTTATCGGAGCATTAGGTAAATTGTATTGCCTGCTTTCTTTTGTGAGGGTTATTGGGAGTTGTTTACGTACATCATTAGTTCCGTCGTATGTTCTTGACTCAAAACTTCATGCACCAACTGGGGGAAATTGGTTAGAGGAAATTTGTCTGTTTGCGTTGCGCACTGCGTATTCACGAACCACTTCTTTTCACACGAAGCTGGTCTGTTTTTTTTGAATATGTATGAAATAGTCTTGTCCATATAGTAAAACGACTCATTTCTCCATGGATCGTCAACCTTAACAATAGAATCAATTATTATAGAAACTTGGTCATGATGGTACATAGTCCTCCATACAGAATTAAGCTCTGAAGTGGTCTTGCTACCATGATCGGTTTCATCCAGTTTAATCGGTAATTTCCCGAATATGTCCAAATCAATGCAGGTTTCTTAAAGCTAAACTTTGTTTCAGTAAACACCGAACAAATATTCTACAATAGACAATATTATACTAACTATTAAAAGGTAAATTGTGAACAGTCCTACACACAGATTAATGAAGCGCAGTGCCCTTTTTACCCTTTTCATCCATGGAGATCTAAATAAGGGTAATTTATCCAGTACATTCTCTAACTGAAAACGGTTGTGTTCGTTTCTTAAATCTATAACTTGATATTTACTATTAAAGATATCAGCAATATAACAATCATCCAATCTTATTATTATCAGATTACGTGAATTGGCATTTTGTAAAATCATGTGAATTTCAAGTTCATTCAATTTCCAGTCTCTAATGTACCCACGACTGGCCACCACAATAAACGATGCACTTTCCCTTATTGCCTCATCAGTATCGGTTAATATCCGTCGACCTGGCTGTATATCGCGGAGAGGTACGAACACCGTCCGATCAAACTTGTTTTCTAAAATCGGCAAAAGTTTCTTTCCTACAAATTGGAAATTCTGTTGAACACACGAAATAAATACGTTGTATTTGTCTTCGGCGTTCTTCCTGTCTGATAAACTAGCTAGAGTTTCCATGTCTTCACCTCCCCTATACAAGTACAACATGCAGGACAAGGCTAGTGTAGCTACAGAAATCGTTATGCGGATGTATGCGGAATCGTCAATGTAGACACGTTCGTCGATTTTGTTCAAAAGAGATTTCTGGACTTCACATAATATATTAATGTTAGAATTTGATGCAGCACTCGACCCCCAGCAACTGGTGTCGACAAATGAAGTTTGAGAGTTTATTTCAGTATCTTCAAACAAGTTCGATTCTCTGGGTTTTATGTCTAAGAACAGTGATTGATTAACTTCTTTAATAGAGCATATAGAACCCGTTTCATTTTGAAAACCTCTTACAACTAATATACCATGCAATCCGTATAATTCCGGTGACATGCACCACGTTAGATGTGAATACATAGCGTTAAACCCATCTGACTTATGGAGTTCGCCGTGATGAATATGATTAAAAGTTGTATATAACCACCATGAACCACTGATACTTCTAGTAGAGTAGAAATAATAAAGAATTGAGAATGGACACCGTGTATTACCATTGTCTTTAAGTTTTTTACCGTTTAATGTACGATACACATTTATATCTTCCAAATTGTCTAAATGTTCGTAAAATGTTATATAAGTTATTAATGTTCCTGGGGCAGCATACACGGTCTCCTGTCGAGATTCCAGTTTCTCAAGATGAAATATTTGTCTACCCAGCACACCATTTGAGCAGATGTAAACCCCGAAGTCTTTTTCATCTATTAAACGTATTTCTCGGTAACTGTAGGAAGGTGTCCCCAGCCCACCTTGTGTTACGTTTATTATATGTCTTTCACTTTTATTTAACCAAATTGGTTGTTCATCGTCAGGGCCCAAACATGAAAAGCGTACATCTTGGCCAATATAAGCAGATTTAGTCAATATGGGCTCAAATGGCGTTTGATTTGGGGAAAAATAACTTTCAGTTGTAATGTTTGTGCCATACGTTAGGAAACTGTTCTTAAATTTGTAATGCATATTAATTGGACATAGCATGCCCGTTAGCAGGATAAGAGACGGAATTAGGAAAAAGAACAAATAAATCAGTGTTGTCCCAATAAACACAAGTCTTTTACATTTCGATGCATTTGAGTAACATGCGACTAAAAGGTAGAATATTCTACCACTGTACAAAATATCAACCAAGCATAACCAAATATGGGCTGTTTGTTTGTGTGTTGATAGTATATCACCTGTTATAAACATAACTGAAGAGAAAGGTCACGTGACTAAACGCACCTCGTTTAGAGTTATGCACACAAACCAATATATGAAAAAGTCCCAAGACGATCGACCATTTGTAACACATATTTTACGGGTTTTTTTATATCCAGATTGTTGTAAATTGCCACACCATCCAATAAACACAGAGACGTTCACGTAAAAGTCCTTTAAAGAGTACACTCATTTATAGAAACTGAAAAAAAAGAAAACCAGCGGCTGCCAGGCAGGATACGCCCACATTTTCGAGAGATGGATAGAGAACAAGCAAAACCGAAAGTTATTTTTCCAACAATCAAAGGCTATAATTCATTAAATTACAATTTTGATATGCGCAAATATCGAAAAGAATCAAGATCTTTAGGTTATAAACATGCATTTCAAGTTTCATCAAAATCGAATTAAAATTGTGACCTATACTGGGTCCACAACCTTGACATACCTTATTTTAACACTATTAGCGTACAAACGGTGGCCATTTTGTCTGGTAATTATGGTCTGAAATTCAAACTCAACCTTCCATATGATGTAACGGTGATACAGTCAAACGTTTTTTTAAATCAGATAATAATCGTGACCTCCAGAGGGACCATAGGCGATTTTTCGGACAATCAGGGGCCATAATTCAGGAAGTTATGATCTGATATGTGCAAATAACGAAAGGAACCAAGATCTTTACGTTATAACCATGCATTTCAAGTTTCATCAAAATTGAATCAAAATTGTGACCTATACTGGGTCCACAACCTTGATATACCATTTTATAACAGTAATCGTGTACACGGGGCGGCCATTTTGTATGGCAATTTTGTTCCGAATTTTTCCAAATTCGAAGTCAACCTTCCTTAGGGTGTAATGGTAATATAATCAAACGATTTTTTAAATCGGATAATAATTGTGACCTCCAGAGGGACCACAAGCTAAACAAAGACGATTTTGCGTATAATCAGGGGCCATAATTCAGGAAGTTACAATCCGATATGCCCAAATATCGAAAGGAACCAAGATCTTTGGGTTATAACCATGCAATTCAGGTTTCATCAAAATCGAATTAAAATTGTGACCTCTACAGGGTCCACAACCTTGATATACCATATTTTAACAGTATTCGCGTACGAATGGCGGCCATTTTGTATGGCAATTTTGGTCCAATTTTACCGAAATTCAAACTCAACCTTTCTTAGGGTGTAACGGTGATATAATCGGATAACTATTGTAACCTCCAGAGGGACCACAAGCTAATCAAGGTCGATTTTGCGTATAATTAGGGGCCATAATTCAGGAAGTTACGATCTGATATGCGCAAATATTGAAAGGAACCAAGATCTTTGGGTTATAACCATGCATTTCAAGTTTCATCAAAATCAAATTAAAATTGTGATCTCTACAGGGTCCACAACCTGGATATACCATTTTTTAACAGTATTCACGTACGAACGGCGGCCATTTTGTATGGTAATTTTGGTCCGATTTTTCCGAAATTTGAACTCAACCTTCCTTAGGGTGTAACGGTGATATAATCGAACGGTTTTTCAAATCGGATAATAATTGTGACCTCCAGAGGTACCACGAGCTAAAAAAGGTGATTTTTCGGACAATCAGGGGCCATAATTCAGGAAATTACGTTCCGATAGGCGCAAATATCGAAAGGAACCAAGATCTGTGGAATATAAACATGCATGTCAAGTTTCATTAAAATCGGTTCAACATTGTGACCTCTAAAGGGTCCACAAGCTAAAAACGTGATTTTTCGTACAATCAGGGGCCATAATCCATGAAGTTTTGATTCGATACGTGCCAATATCGAAAGCAGCCGAGATCTTTTGGGGATAAACCTATATTTCAAGTTTCGTCAAAATCGGACAAGAGTTGTGACCTGTAGAGAGTCCACAAACAATTGTGGACGGAGGTCCGGACGGACAGACGGACAGGGGCGACGACATAATACGTCCACGGACGGACGGACGGACAGACGGACAGGGGCGACGACATAATACGTCCACATGAAAATGTGGGCGTATAAAAAGCAGGTAGAAAATAGATTCTACCCCCCCCCCTACAACAACCCCGGTGGCAAATTGTTCCCCCCCCTCCATAAATAAATATCTCGACATATGTTTATATATACCACAAGCCTTAACTCGGTTTCTCGCATTATTTTATAAACGTCCGTGCTGTACTTCATCATTTAGACATCAAAAACTATAATTGACTGAAAAGGTTTACAAGACGACGCCATTACATCCAGGCATTTTGAGAATAAAATAGGTCACTTGCACTGATTGGCAGGCAGGGATAAATCAATTTTTGTTTCTACATAAAGCTAGAACTATAAATCTAATTTAGAATCACGCACGTTAGGCAACTAGACCCAACCTTACAAAAGGAAAATACTATAACCAGGGCCCTGTTTCACGAAAACTTAAACTAAAATCCTTAAAATCGATTTTAACTAAAATCAAAATGAGATTTTAAATTTTAAGCGTTTCACGAAGATCGATTGTAACTTAAAATGCAATTTTAATAGATTTTAGTTAAAATCGCTTGCGCCCGCGCAGTGCAGATTTCCGCTGTGGGCACTAGCGGTGAAAGCAAATACGCTTCGAAACTGAAAACTGTTGACAGACTGAATTAACGGTTACATTATCAATAGGGAAAGTTTCATACGTTGTAGAAATGTTTGCACATGGTCAGAAAGTCGTAGAGAGATGAAATAAATGAGTTTATTGCGTATTATTAGTTTCGAAATGTATTGTTGGGTTGACCTTGAACTTGGCATTTAATTTCCTCGCAGGCGTCAGTGGAAATAATGTGTATCGATAAACTAAAGCGCTTGAATTTCGTAGTTTTATAGTAATTTGGAAAAGAGAAACTATTGAGAATTTTCACAAACAAATTATGATATTCGTCACTCAAAAGACTAATCTAGGCTGCAAGTTTTTTGTCGTAGTTTAAAAGTATATTAATATTGAAATTAAATGAATACGCCAAAAAGCCAATGTTCCGATGCCTAGATTTGAAATATCATTCTCATAGACACTTTCAATGATACTTTGAAAATGCAGAAGAGTCTATCTATCTTACTTAATTAAATGATTTTTTCCCAAGATAAAATAGCTTTGGCGCCTATTTTTTTAAAATTTATGTTGTTTTATTAACGTAACTTCATTTAGAAATAATAATAAATTTATGTATCAAAATTTTATTTCAAATAGGCCTTTTACATTTTTGAATAAACACATTCTAGATTATTGATTTATCTTTTTACAAATCATCATAACCCCCAAAACATGAGTAAATACTACATATGGCATGTCTAGTATTATAGGCCTTTAGGCCTTCTAATACAAAGGAATTTGCTATATTAAACACGAAGATATTTTCTTTATAGATAAGATTGCTCTTCTTTCCATGACATTGGATATAAATGTTCTTTTAGTGTGCAGTTTAGTGGGTTTTTTTCTTGGAGTTCTAATATGGGGCGCCATCCAAATGCTTAGATTACCTTAAAATAAAATAAACGGATGGACAGTAGCTGTATATCCCATGATATGAAAAGAAATTGAATGAAAATTGTTTTTGTGAATGATTGTATGTTAAAATTATGTGCCAATTATATCTGTATGTCGCAATAGATCAAACAATGTAGCTCTAATCAATGTTTGTTAATGTAGTGATTTTAAGTTAGGAGAGGGTGACAGCTATCCTAAGTTACAATCGATTTTAGTTAAAATTGTCCTTATAATAGTTTTGTGAAACGCCACTATTTTAAGTTAGGATACAATTGTAACTTACAATATTATTTTAGTGGATTTTAGCTACAATGCTTAAAATCGTTTTGTGAAACGCTTCTATTGTAAGTTAGGATGAAATTTTAGTTTACAATGATTTTAAGGAGATTTAAGTTTTTTGTGAAACAGGGCCCAGTATTCTATTCTTGCCTATAACATACACATAATATATACATACACCCTGAGCTTCTTAAAGAGATGAATCCTACATCCGGGTTGATGTCAAATTTGATTATGAATTAATGCGATGACATTTTGATTCAATTTCATTGATGCAAAGCATTAACTATGATACCGTACCACATATATCTATATCACTATCTCGCGCTTTGAATGCTCATTCGGTCTCGCCATCTAATGATAAGGCACACGACCGGAGGACCTTGTCACAACTCACGTACATTAGGGGATTCGCTACCACGCCAGTCGACTGTATGACAGGCTTTATGATACAATGCACACGTGCTAACCATTCAGCCATCCAACCCCCACTTAGAATGATACTGGACTTAATATGTGGAGGAAAAACGTGCTTTACTCTTGTCAGTGGTGCAGCACGGAGGGCCTGACATGGACAGCTGTCTAGACGTGTACACACTGGGGTGCACGTAATAGACCCCTCGGGGATGAAATTCAATATAAGAGCATACCATAGCGCCGATCTCCGGGCAAACAAAATTTCCCCCATCTCAGAGGTTTTTTAGCTGTGGAAGGAAACCGGGCGAGTCGGAAAAAACGAGCTTCCTTGTTAATACTTATTATATGTAATACAAACAACTGCTATTTACCCACCTGTTCTAGCGGCGAGGTCACGAAGCCATGCTTGATCGAGTGTTTATACGCGGGTGCTCGTGATAATCTCGATTGAAAGACCCTTCTCTAACGAGTGCAAATATATCCCCGTTTATCCAGTCTCTCAAAATTCCACCATTTTCATATATAGATCTGTTAATGAAATAGCCCAACTTTTATTTGGGAAATTTTACTTTAATATAAACTAGTATATATAATTTTAAAGAATAATCTGCTCCGATATCCTGAGAGAGAGAGAGAGAGAGAGAGAGAGGGAGGGAGGAGAGAGAGGTCATTTCGGGAATAACATGGTTTTTACTAGTATATATAATTTTAAAGAATAATCTGCTCCGATATCCTGATGTTTCCTAACATACCCACATTCATTCTGTTTCGTGTTTACAAGATACGTAGAGAAAGGAGAGAAATGGGGTTTAACTTCCAATCAACACACACAGGTCATTTCGGGACTAACATATGGTTTAATTTTATTTCAATAAATCGCTTGCGCGTAGGGGTCTTTCTTTAGAAGTGGGAGGAAACCGGAGTGCCCGGAGGAAACCCACGAGGTTGAGAAGGCGCCCTAATTTCCATGCCACATGTGCTCACACAAGGGCTCGAAACCAACAAGACACGTAACATGTTATATTAGTTGGTTATGTATAATAGACCGTTTTAAAATGACACTGCTCTTTAAATATATTTCTCCTTTGATGTGCTATAAAACATGTTCTGATTTTTCCGTACCTGACATGTACACTCGACTCAAAAAAAAACAATTGTAGCATGGATAATAAAAACAAATTGATAATTAACCGAATATTTTACGGTTGACATTAATCCTTTCGAACTTTCGAAGTAAATCCAGGTCCATCTGATACTGTGGCAAAGCTTGTCTCATTTTGTTAGTATTGTGTCATTTATAGTCTGTAGAGGTCTAAACAATCGAGACTAACAGCAGCTATATTTAGATATAGGTCACTGTAGTTTTATATAGTAAGGGTGTGACTGGATATTTGATCACTGCATGAATAGCATGTTGACAAGACTCTTTCTATGTTATATAATAATATTGCTAGCTGTCATATATTATATATGGAGTGTATATTTGCCATTCGAATGGCGGATAGCCTAGAGCCATAAGGATGGTTATTCGCCTTTCGTTTTATATAATAAACCTAACATTATTAACACATGACACAATTATATGGAATATAAGTTACTTAAGAGTTTATTTCAGCGACGTTTCGATGAGGGTTCTCTCGTCTTTATCAAGCAAAGAATGACAACTATAGTACACCAAAGATATATATACGAAATATGGAACAAACATTTATATACAATCAGAGATAATCATTTGGGGGTAGGGAAGCCATGAATGAATGAATGAAATGGGGTTTAACGTCCTACTTTTATGCGGGAAATTTTGCCCGGGCAGCGGCGCTACGGCCTACTCTTATATCGACTTCCAACTGCCAAGGGATCTTTTACGTGCACTCCAATGTGTACACGGGACCTCGGTTTTTCGTCCCATCTGAACGACTAGGCAGCTGTCCTTGCCAGGTCCTCCTTCTGCATCACTGACAAGGGGAAATCACGTCGGAAAAACGAGATGAACTTTCTCGGCCAATGCAGGGATCGAACACCCGACCTCCATGCTAACGAACCAGCGCCTTATCCACTTAGCCACCGTGATCCCCCGGTAGGGAAGCCATACGGGTAGGTATAGTGAACTGTGTACAAAGAAAACATGATTATGAAGACAGCTTATTAGAAGGTGACTATGCTAGCACAGAACAAACCCACTAAGAGGCCATATAAATAAACCATTTAGTGAAACAACATAGGATAATCCAGTATTCAATCAATAGGCATTAAAAATTAACTATAGGTATGTATATCCATTTAACAAAAAGCTTTTTCCCAGATTATTAAAGATATTAAATTTTTATGTAAATCAATTGAGGAACTAAGTAGGGAATAAAAATATGCAAAAACTATAACATATTAAAGAATGTACATAAATAATTGGGTAAAATTGTAAAGATGAAAATATGAATCATCAGGTGTAAAGGAAATTACTTAAGTACATTGTATAAGTTGATGTATAATGTTAAATAAGTCATACACGAGGTAAAATAAATATATGTAAATATTATATTTGTTTATGTAATCACCACTATTCATTCATTCATTCATTCATGCAATGTTATGTACCTCTATTGTGACGTCACAAGGGTAACCTTGCAACGTTATAAGTTAAATTATCAATGGCTTTCTGATGATATTATATTGAAACATGTAGAAGCTAATCGGTGTTATTTTTATATTTAATACTAGAATATATTATGTATATATATATATATATATATATATACATATAAAAATAAAAAAATACGTCCAGGTAAAAAATTCTCCACTTTACTTCATTCCGACATACATTAAGTCATATAAGCTAGCTATCTGCCCTCTATAGGCGTCTTCAGATATTAATAATGCATATAGAATATTCAAATACGATACATATATATATACATTCTTAGAACAATAGATTTCCATGACAATGGATTATAAATAATATTTAAAATTTAGAATATTAATACGGTAGGAAGGGGACAAATAAAATTATGCATTTAACTCCGGTTTGAACCGGTCAATAAAGTGTGATTCCATATTCCTTCTCTTAATAGTATTGTCAATATTGACTTTATAAAAAGGAAAAATACTGAATTTAATATTTAAATTCTTAGCACACGTATTTAAATGTTTAGAGACTTTCAAGACAGGATTAGTTTGTAAACTCTGTTGCCTATGAACTCGGATGCGTGCACGTAATTCAGTTGAACATTCCCCTATATACTTATTCGAACACATATTACAGATAAGAACATAAATTACATTTTTAGTATTACAATTCATATTATGATTAATATTAAATGTATAATTAATATTAGAAAACTTGAATTTACTATCAATAATCATATGTTGGCAACATTTACAAAGTGGGCTATGGCACTTCGAAGTAGTAAAAGTTCCATAAAAAGAAGTTTGAAACTTAGCTCTAGTGAGTAACTTTTTAAGGCTGGGGGGCTGACGTTTGCTATTAATTAATTCTATACCATGAAATTGATTATAAAGATTATCATTAGAAAGGAGAACATTCTTAGTATCATAAATATATTGAAAAAAATTATTATGTCGAGGATTATAAGTCGAAATAAAGGTAATACAAGAAGAAATATTCTTTTCTTTAGGAGTTCTTAATGCTTCAGTAGTAAGGCCCCTAGCTTTATCAATACCTATATTAATAACCTCAAGTGGATAATCCTTCTTCAATAAATTGGATCTCAATTCATTAAGTCGTTGAATTCTAAGATCTTCGTTTAAAATTATAGTGCATAGTTTTCTAGCAAGAGAAAACGGTATATTATTTTTAACATGACGGGGATGACATGACTTATAAGATAAATAGTTTTTAGTGTCTGTTTCTTTGGAGTAAATATCTGTAATAATTTGATTATTAAATCTCTTAACGAGAACATCTAAAAATGCAATTTCCTTATAACTAGTTTCAATAGTGAATTTAATGTTAATATCTAAGTCATTTAAAATTTGGTGCAAATCTGCTATATGGCCGAGATTCGTTTTCCAAATAAGGAAGACGTCGTCTAAATATCTTTTGAATTTATCTTCGATGTAGTTTCTATAGATAATACCAAATTTATTTTCAGTTATTGTATATAATTTTTCTTCTAAGAATCCCATAACGAGGTTGCTAAGGTCAGGTGAACACACTGAGCCCATAGCACAGCCTTTAATTTGTATAAAGTAACGTTTTCCAAATTCGAAAGTATTATTCCTAAGAATAATATCGATAGCTTTTAAAATAAAGGTTTTTGAAAAACGGGGATTTCGAAGTACAGGTAATCTATTTATCCAATAACTGACTGCCTCTAGGCACAAATTATGTGAGATATTGCTATAGAGACTACATACATCCAATGTTACAAATATTTCCTCGTTGTTAATTTCCTGAGGCAGTTTATTAAGGAAGTCAATGTCATCCTTAATATATGATTTTACTCTAGGGACAAAGGGTTTTAAAAGAATATCAATTAAATGGGATAATCTATTAGTGGCACACGACGTGCCAGCTATAATTGGCCTAAAGGTAAGATCACACGGTCTATTAATAATAACATATTCGCTATTTTGTTCTATAACGCTATTTTTAATTAGATCCGATTTGTGTATTTTCGGAAGGCCGTAAAATTTACTAGCTTTACAATCAAATTTAGTTAAGAACTTTTTTTTCATTTTCTGTTAAACCGTGACCTTCTTTTTGAATTAGAGTATTAATTAACGTTAAAGTCCCTTTGTCCCTATTTGAATCTATTTCAAGATAAGTACTTCTATCTTCTAAAATATTAAGGATCTTAGATTCATAAAAGTCTACATCCATAATAACTATAGCCCCGCCTTTGTCCGATTCTTTGATGATAATAGAATCATTAGTCTGTAAGCTGTTGATTGCTTTAAACTCGTCGTTGTTGATATTATTCCTCACATTTTTCTTTTCTGGTAGGGGTAAGTCATTTAGAAAATCAATATATTTGTCTAAAGTTTTATCCTTACCCCGTCGTGGATTATAACAACTCTTATTGCGCACTAATTCCTCTTTGGAGGAGTTTAAATCCCCAAATTCTTCCCGCAATCGTAGTTTTCGACAGAAATTTTTAACATCACATTTGAGTTCACACATATTAGTTTTAGGCGTAGGTGTGAATTTCAACCCCCTTTGTAAAAGTAAAATTTCAATATCCGTAAAACTATTGGAAGAAATATTAATTATTTTAGGATTTAGTTTCTCCTTTACGATAAATTCCGTCGATCGTTCCTCTGTTGAGATTCTTTCCTCTGATATATCCCCTGCTGGTCCCCTCGTTGTTGATATCTCTTGTGATTGTAGTCCCTCTCTTGGTAATCCCTGTCTTGAAATCTGTCCCAATGTTGATCCTCCTCCTGTCGGTATTTCCTCTGTTGATAATCCCTCTGTTCGTATTCCACCCGTTCGTATTCCCTCTGTTTGTATTTCCTCTCTTGAAATCTCCCTTGATGAAGGTCGTTGGATGTCCGTCTCCTGTTCTGTTGATAATTTCCCTCCCGCTTGTTTGGGGGTCGTCGTGGTTTGTTGTGGCCCTGGTCTAAAAAAGGCCTATGTTTTGAGGTCTTTTTTCGAGAAACCTCCCTCCACTGATTATCACTAGGAGGACGGGTGTTGTTATCCTCATTGTTTACTTCTTCGGGGGCATCCTGGAGATTGGTCTGTTCGAGTTCTTTGGTTGGTAAACTCGAAAGGAATTCTTTCTTTTTGTTCCAGATTTTATTCGATTTATCTTCTTCCATTTTAATCTCCTTGGACCAAACTGACTTGAGTGATGTTTTGACCTCTTCGTTTGGATGGGTTTCGATCAGATTAGAAATATCAGTTTCTGCTTTGAAAAGGGTCTCTGACTCCTTAGCAGAGATTTCAAACAAAAAATCTATTTCGTTCTCCATTCTCTGTATACTAAGTTCATTCCTTCTCTTTATTTGACTTTCCGTCTCGTAACTTTTGGGATTTTCCCGAAGTTTACGGGGCACAAATGGGTTGACCATATTCAGGAAAACTTGGTATAGTTCAGCCTTTTCTTTACATTTCAGCATTTTATAGAAAGAGATTTTTCTTACCGATTTCAATTTGTTCCATGTCTGCCGGTTATCCGATTTGAATTTATGAACTTCCTTCTTGAATTCGGCTTGTTCATCAGGATTAGTTACGACACTGGAAATTTTAGATAGGTCCTCGGTGATCGATTTCACTGCATCTTTAAGATTTGACGTATTATTAACAAACCCCTCGTCAATTTTCTTTATAAGTAGGGTTTGATTGTCTGCTATTGTCTTCAACTGTTCTGCTAATTTGTTGAACATTTGCATGTACGGATCGTAGTTCAGTGGCGTAGCTCCTTTACTTGGACGCATCTTCGTAAACAGTATAATATATATTAAAGTAGATAAAGTACAAGTACTTCTTTGTTTACGGTAGATAAATGCATATAAAAAAAAAAATACGTCCAGGTAAAAAATTCTCCACTTTACTTCATTCCGACATACATTAAGTCATATAAGCTAGCTATCTGCCCTCTATATTTTATGGGGTTGGATGGCTGACTCGTTAGCCGTTGACAACATGGATATGGTTAAAGGAGCTAAATCGCTAACATTTCGGACCTAGAAATTGACCTTAATTGGTCGCAACGCATATAATAATATAATCTGATTGTATATAAATTGATTTACATTAAATTGTTTCCGTTTTTACTCTAATTTCAAATCAGTTATGTCCAGCGAAATACGGCATGAGTCTTAACCAAAGAGGAAATTATAGTGTCTGGTTATTCCAGTCTACTGCGCATGCCCACCAGATAAGATATGGCCTCATAGTTTAACAGGAGTTGTTGAATTATGTCTAGCTTCGTTCTTTCTTGTCACTTGTTACAAGTGACGCTGAAACGCTCTGTGGTACACGATTCGTGTACCAATGGTAAACTGTTTATCTTGTTTTAAATATTGGATATCAGAGGCCTACCGTTTCCAGGTAAGATCACAACATCAATGTTGATTTAAATTAACCAATAATTCGTGTTTTCCATGTCGAAGATTTTCGAGGATTTTCAGTTACGGACTTAGGTCCTTTAAGCTCCCTACTCGAGGATGAAACTTATTATGATTAAAACGCTGTAAAACAAACGCGAAGGTTTTACTTTCCGGATGATGCGTCTTCCTAGCTTTTTGTTCCAAAGTAATAAGCTTCTGCAGAAAGACGTCTGGGTTAAAATCAAATGTTCGACTACCGTATTCTTTCACCTGACGGAGCGCGGATTCGACCGATTCTTCATTTTGAACTTTCTGTTGTTGATCAAGTACCCTTTTAACTCTGCCACCTCTTTTTCTCAATTTCCGTCTGAAATAACAAAATTATATTAAGTATTTCGCTACTCACACTAAATGCCTTTTAAGTTCAACCAGTTATTCAGATCAGAACTCATTTCTGACACCTCCTCTGCTCTAACGTCACCAACAAAATCCTTCGACAGCATCGTTGCCGATGCCTTATTCTCGACCAACGACATCACAGATGTATATTTTTGTAACATTTTTTAGGACTTCCATCCAACATGAGCTAGAATATTTTGATCAGAAACGCCCAGTAACTTTAATGTCATAGCACATGCGCCTCGCGCACCGTGTGGTGTTTCACCAGCCCACAAACCTGCATTATGCAAATGGTTCTTAAGACGCATATTCATACCAGACGATGAAACGGGTTTATTTTTACCTATATCTACCAAAGAACGACATGAGCGAAATAAAAAAAAACTGTCTTAGGTTGTCAAATATTTTAGAATCACAGAACGACAAATAGTCCTGCAAACCCACAATAGGACACAATTCTCTATTCTCATTAAACATTAAATCAAAAACTCTCGGCGTTCCCTGGATCGTTTTCCCTTCTATCATATGAATTAATATCCCTCCGCTATCAAGTAAGTATCTTACATTTTCTGCCCTCAATCTCCCAAGATCGCCAGCTCCATCCCCTAAAAAGCCTATGAACCTAAAGTAGGCATCATCCCTATGTAATAAATATTGTTCCTTTATCGATAAATTAGGGTTAGACAGGAGGAACTTTAAATATCGCGAAAGCTTCAATATCTTCTCTAAAAACAGGGGTTTCGCCTGTTTCGGAACAACCATAGCCACACTTTGCTCACATTTGGTTGCTTCCAAATGTTGCTTAATAGCCAAAGATGCCATGGGATTCCCTAAACCAAGTTGCTCATTCCAAATTGAGCCCCTACCTCTGTCTCTAAAAATTGCCCTTAATTGTCCTATCAAACTGTCAAGTGAGGTGGCTGCCCGGCGTATAGGACAACTACACTTCCTCTCGAATCCGTATCCGCTACCTTTAAAAATACACCCCGGAATATGAACTTGTGTTTTGTATCCGACATCCTTCACTACTAAAAATTCTCTCATAGGCAAAATGGAGACGGATTCTATCGTCTGAGAAGGAACTAACGCGGCTACAAAATGCTCTAATTCTTTCTCAAGTTTCTTTTTCTGACGTATGTATTTTCTACAGCCCACAATACCATCCAAATATGAAATTCTCTCTCTTATTTCATCTCTACTGACACCAGAAACTAAATCTACCCGGGAAACTATCACCTAGAAGACAAATAAGGGGTAGTAAACAATAGCGCTTTTTTTTCTTTTTTGTGTGCCCCCCCCCCCCCCCGTTTCCATAACTCACGCTCTATTTAGCTTTCATCGCTATTTTATATCTTCTGTTTATTACCCCTTCCTATGTTTACTTATTCCTTTCCCAAACTTTCAAGGCATATATTTTGTAGTCCAATACACATCTAATTCCTCTATCTTACCGACCCCCCCCCCCCCACTAGATCCTCATGTCCTCTTCTGTTTTTTCTCTAATCTCAACATGATCTACTCTATCCTATTCTACCACCTTTTGCCTCTATCTCACTTCTCTCACTAAAACCTCTACCCCTCTCACTAAAACCTCTACTAATTTAGTTTTACTTAAATACACCCTTTTATAAACTCTCCAATACCATTTCAGGGGGATCACGGTGGCTAAGTGGATAAGGCGCTGGTTCGCTAGCCTGGAGGTTGAGTGTTCGATCCCTGCATTGGCCGAGAAAGTTCATCTCGATTTTCCGGCGTGATTTCCACTTGTCAGTGATGCAGAAGGAGGGCCTGACAAGGACAGCTGCCTAGTCGTTCGGATGGGACGAAAAACCGAGGTCCCGTGTACAAATTGGAGTGCACGTAAAAAATCCCTTGGCAGTTGGAATTCGATATAAGAGTAGGCCGTAGCGCCGCTGCCCGGGCAAAATTTCCCTCATTGCACACTGTGGCGTATGCCCGTCTTTAATTAGCCCAGGTACGGTGCTTAAGCGTAGGACGTTAAACCCCATTTCATTCATTCATTCATTCATTCCAATACCATTTCAGAGTTATCTAGCTGTCTCAAAACGTGAAATGAAATATCAAATAAACATGCGCCATTTAATCGACCACATGTAAAATTATACTTCCGCAGTCTACGTAAAAACATGTGTCACTTCTGTCACTAAAATCTCTACTAATTAAGTTTTACTGAATCATCTCCTTTTATAAACTGTCAAATACCATTTCAGAGTTAACTAGCTGTCTCAAGACGTGAAATGAAATATCAAATAAACCATGCGCCTTTTAATTGACCACATGTAAACAAAATTATACTTTTACAGTTAACTAGGTGTCTCAAGGCGTGAAATAAGATATCAAATAAAACATGCGCCATTTAATTGACCACATGTAAAAATAAAATATCAAATAAAACATGCGCCATTTAATTGACCACATGTAAATTATACTTTCGCAGTCTACGTAAAACATGTTTCATTTAATTGACCACATGCCATTAAATTGAGGATTGAACGCTTCTACTCATCCTCAAACATACGCGTAAATCAACTAATGTGAACACTACACTGACCTAGATTTATTCTCGTTTCCCCAAGTGTTCTTGTACAGTCGCCCAACCGATTCCCGCTCATGAAACTCGGCGTCTCAAACAATATACTGTAAAACATGAAATTATTGCGAGCATGAAATTATTGCGACAATTGCGAGCGAGGCCCTCTCGCAATAATTTCATGTTCGCAATATTTTCGTGAAAATTTGTTAAAATGTCGGCCATATTGAATTATCCCCCCTTCATTACTCTTCACAAGAAAGAGTCCCAATAAGTTAAAATTTGTTAAAATGTCGGCCATATTGAATCATCCCCCTTTCATTACTCTTCACAAGAAAGAGTCCCAATAAGTACCAATGTCCTGCGTCGTAAAAGAAAATAAAAATAAAGATTTTAATACCAGTATCATGTGTTTATTGAATCTTTCGATGATTTAGTCGGAGTTAACACTTCAATAATCTCACTATTTGCGGCAATGATATTGTCACGCTCCTCAACAGTGCTTGCATTATCGGGATTTGGCAAGCCGAGAATTTCCTCAGTAAAACAATTCTCATTTCGTTTCGTTTTAGTTACAAATTTAAACATCGCCATTTTGATAGTACTAAAAAATGTCGCGTGCCATGTGTTTTATAGTCGTTCGTCAGCTTGGAGTTAATAATCAAGGGATTAAATTTAACAATAATTATTTAAAAATGAAGTTTGATAACAGGTATTTCATTTTCTTTGATCTGTTGAATACTGACTCGAAGCCATAATCCTCAATAGTTGTTTATTTACTGTTACTAATGATCACCAATCAACCGATGTTGATTCGCAATAATTTTTTCCCCACTATAGAAATTCGCAATAATTACATTTCGCAATTATGTTTCACCACCCCAACTCGCAATAATTTCATTTCGCAATAATTTAGTGTTTTACAGTACACATTTATACTCAGCGTCTCAAACAATAAATACATTTATACCCAGCGCTCTAGATAATATATACCTTTGCCGGTTCCTTGATGCGTTGTTTCTTACGGGCTGGCTCATCAGATTCATCCCCAAACTGTTCTTCTTCCTCAATTGCAACTAAAATTGCGGCCATTGCTAGAAGGACTAGGTTTTCCCGTTTTACCTCAATTCCTAAAATGTCACACATCTCAGTAGTATTCAAGTGCATCTCAGTTTCCAAAAAAGTTTTTATTTTCTGCATCGACAAAGTTTCTGTATTCTTCCCTGCCTCCAAATTAACAACCGTATTGGGTGGATTGCCATTTACCCTATATCTCTTTAACACTGATAGTACGTGGGCTTTCTTATTACCCTTCCAAATTGCACGATCCATCTCGATACACTGAACTTGACTTGTCACCTCAAAATCACCTGGCCGAGTGTTGAATGCACGTGCTTGGTCGCTTATATTAGCAGTCAAAGGGGGACAATCCAGAGAGTGAACAGGAAGATTGTTCCAATATACTGCAGCAGTGTATTTAAAAGCTCGCGCACCAAAAGATTTCAAGTTGTGATTGGGAATTGTTAGAAGAAGTTTATCATTTGATCGGAGGTTTCTAGACGAGGAATGGTGGTGGACAAGCTCTTGTAGGTATGAAGGTGCTGTTCCATTCACTGATTGGTATGTCAGACACAGTAATTTGAATTCAATCCACTCATTTATTCGAAGCCAATGTAAAGAGGTCAATACAGGAGAAATGTGTTCACGTGGGTTTGTTTTTCAGATTATTCTGTCGGCTTTGTTTTGTATTCGTTGTAATTGTTCATGTGTTATGCCAATTAGAATACTGTTGCAGTAGTCAAGTCGGGATATGACCAAACAACGCACTAGTGTTGACGCAGCATCTTCGGTGTTCAGATGGCGTATTGATCCAATATTCCTGAGATGATAACTACAGGTTTTACATAGAAAACTAACGTGGGATTCCATGGAAAGATTATTGGCCATAATCAGACCAAGATTTCTAACTGATGTTTTAAAGTTTATAACTGATTGTTCAATATTTAGATGGTTGATTACACATTTGTTCAGTTTGCGAGCAGGACCCACAACTAGGATTTCGGTCTTATAAGAATTTAGTTTCAACATGTTGGTGTCCATCCAGGATTTCACATGTTTGATACAGACTTCCATATGGGAGCAGTTCTTTAAATGGCATTTAGTAACTGAATGGAATAACAACAAAACACATTCTTATGGAAAACAGCTACTAGTGTATTTTAAGGCGACGTTTCGTAGAGTATTCTCTCTGCGTTATCAAGCTAATACAGTAAAACAGGTATGAGGCAAATACAACAACAAAACCGAAGCCATACTTAACAACACATGATCAAAAGCATACACCAGCACATACAATGAGCAGATAGAGAGTTAATTAACTTATAGTCCATAGCCAGTGAGGATGTCTTAACAATTAGAATGGAAACCATACCTAACAACAATTAGATCAAAGGTGCTTAAAATAGTTTAAAGACAATAACAAAAGGCAATAGTGTATACACAACAGATAATCGCGTCATTTTACAAGGGTAGCAAATTAGGCCTGAGGCCTTTTTCCAATTTGGCCCTTGGCACATATCGTGCGAATGATTTCGATCATTACTGCAGGAAGAAACCGAAGAACTCGGGGGAAACCTGCCTGATCGGACGGGAGACCGAATATCCCTCTCACTTACAACGATAAAGTTCATGCCCTGAGCTGGGATTGAACCCTCGTTGCATTGGTGAGAAGCCGCCTCTCTATCGCCACGGCTATCCGACCAGCTAACATGATCACACTAACACTAATTCATGATGGGAGGATAATTGGGTATGCAATAGAGAGTATACATTTAATAAATAACAACAAAGAAACAAAAATAAAAAAGCTTATAACCATGAATTTAGCAGAGTAGTTAAATACGAAAAATAGTCAAAGGATAAAACACAGCACGAATATACACTATTAAGGAGAGTTTTAAGTATGCTGTTGTTCTCAATTAATTATTTAAGTAGTCCAAGGATGAAACACAACACCGAAATACACTTATTAAGGAGAGTTTTAAGTATGCTGTTGTTTAATTAATTATTTAAATAGTCCAAGGATGAAACACAGCACGAATATATACTTATTAAGGTCATAAGGAGAGTTTAATATGCTATTATTTAATTAATTGGTCATACGCGTTAGGCAAGAATATCCCTGTATCACGGTTAAGATCTGGGCTGTTCCTTCTGATTTGTATTGCCTCCATTATTTTCCGTGTCTTTTCTATTGGGAGATTCGATGCCAGAGTTTCATATGAATTGATTTTGTGTCCAGGGTTAGTCTGTAGATGTTGTGCAACAGCTGAGTTAGTGATGGATGACTTGGCCTTGTGCTGATTTATTCTTTTATCCAGGGGTTGTTGCGTTTCACCGATATAGATACTGTCACATGAGCAGGCAACTTTATAGACAAACTGTTTCTGGACAGGGGGCTTAATCGGAAGGAGCTTTCCATTGGCTTTCAGGATATCTTAAAGGGTTCTGTCTTTGGAGAAGGTGACCTGGATACCAATTGAGATAAGAATTCTTCTTAGGTGGTAAGTAAGCTTCCCTTGGAACGGTATCGTGATTCTTATAGGTGTTTTTTTCTGGTTTTGTTTTTCCTAGATCTGTAGGAGTGTCAATGAAGGTTTTAATGGTATTTTTTACGAAGTGTCGTGGGCAGTTGTTCAGGTTTATAAGTGCTTCTTCAATATGGTCTAATTCTTTTTGTAGATGTTCTTTGTCACAGATGTTAACAGCACGGCTGGCTAAAGTTACAATGGTTGCTTTCTTAACACTGAGTGGGTGATGGGAATGGAAGTTAATGTACTGGTCAGTATTCGTTGGTTTTCTATAAACACTTGTTGTAAGCCTGCCGTCTGTTTTCTTGACTAGTACATCCAGGAATCACAAAGACATCATCGACTTTGCGGAGCCAAATAGTTGGTTCGATGGGTGAGGTGGAGAGAGCCCTCTCTTCAAAATGGGTCATATAGATCTCACTTAGAACTGGTGATAGGGGACTGCCCATTGGTAGACCGTGTATTTGTTTGTAGTAATCATCCCCCCCCCCCTCAAGAGAAATAAGTAGAGTCTATGCAGGATTTAGTTAAGTTTACTATATATTCTATGGTGAAATTGGTATCAAGTGGGTTATCCATTGATGTGAGTCTATTTCGTAGTGATGCTAAGGCTTTATCACGGGGTATATTAGTAAAGAGGTCAATAACATCGTATGATAGAATTAGTGTGTCTTTTGGAAGGTCTCTTAAGTTGTTCGCAAATTTTTTTAGAATCTTTTATGAAGGATGCAGCTCCTTGCCTAATGGGGAAAGAAGGTTTGACAGGTACTGTGCAGTGTTGTAATATGGGAGCAGGTTAGGTTTTGACTGTCATGGTCTGGTTTTAAAGAGTCGATGATCTGGGAATCATCTGCATAAAAGTGATGGTTCTTGTCATACCGACATAAAAGCTTTCCAAGTGGTTTTGTAAACATACAAAATAATATGGGACCAAGCATGAGATCTTCCAATTAAGTATGAGGAAAACCAACCGAGGACGGTACTGCTAAGACAATATTCTACTTCTAATCGATCTAATATCTTTTTGTGATCTAACGTGTCGAAGGCGGCTGAAAGATCTAAGAGGACTAGCATAGCTACACTACCATCATCAACCCCACTCCTGATTGTGCTTAGGACATGATTTAGAGCAGTTTTGGTGTTGTAAGAGCTTCTATAAGCTGACTGATATTTATACATCAATTCGTTGGTTTTTAAATGTTCTAGGAGCTGTATTTTGACCACCTTTTTCTAATATTTTGGATATAAATGGCAAATTAGACACTGGTCGATAATTCTTCAGGATTTCCGGATCCATTGATGGTTTCTTAAGGAGGGGCTTAATAACAGCATGTTTAAAACATTCTGGAACTACACAACAACTCAGACTTGAATTAATAATTGCCGTCAATAATGGAAGAAGGTAATCTTATATCAGAATCATAAACCGTGTAAGAATCTTATCCAATGCACAAGAAGTTGTTTTGGAAGATAATATGATTTACTTCAGTTCTGATTCAGTTACATTACGAAATAAATGAAATTTATTACCATTAAAGGGTTCATCTCGAGGTTCATAAGTTTCAGTTGTTGACAATTCTGATCTTATTTTAGAGATTGTATCTATAAAATAATTACTTAAATTATTTGCCACTTCTAAATCTGGACCACGTGGGAGCACAACACCTTGAGGTTTTCCTAGTAGATTGTTCAATGTTGAGAAAAGAGCTTTAGGATTCTTCTTGTTGTCATTTATGAGATTGATGTAATAATCTGATTTTGTCTTTTCAATGAGCTTGTTAGCTTCGTTACGAGCTGATCTATATATGTGTCTATCAATCTCTGATTGCGACTTCCTCCATTTTCGTTCAGCGCCTCGCCTAGTGTGTCTAGCCTCCAATATTTCTATTGAGAACCAAGAAGTATTTGGGCGTTTGCGACTAATCTTTGTCTTCCATGGAGCATGTTTGTCCAGGAGATTTGTGAATACAGAGTGTAACGTATCTAACAATTGAGAGGGATCAGGTGTGAATGGGGTCTAATTCCTTGACAAAGTCATTGGTGTTGATATTTTTATATCACGGAATATGACCTCGACAGAAGGAGCAACTGGTCTATCAAAATCAACATCAAAAGATATGTAAAAGTGATCAGAGATTTGTTTATCAGCAACCTCCAGGTTGTGAATGAGACCCTCATCCCTAGCCAGTATCCAATCAAGTGTATGACCGCTTTGATGGGTTGCACATGGGACGTGTTGTACAAAATCATGTACATCTAAGATCTTCTGAGCCTTCTTGGTAAGATAGTTTTCTTTTGAGTCATAGTGAATATAAAAATCTCCAAGTATCACGGTGCTTTCTTTCTTCTGATCGAGTAAATCACAGAGATGGGTAAATTCCGAAATAAAAATTGTATCTGTGACATCATTGTTTTTTGAAGGTGGAGGACAGTAGATACATATAAAACGTAGCGACTTTTTTCCACAACTTATCACGCGAGACAAGACTTAAAATTAAGAGTTAATTTGAATTGGTCCAATACAAGGCCTTTGACATAAATCACTGCCAAACCACCTCCTACTTTCTCAATGCGAGGAATATGGATACATTTATATCCATCTGGAATTAGAGCAGCTATTTTAGATTGGTCACCATCTTCTCGTAGCCATGTTTCGGTAATGAACAATACATCTACGTTGGATTCCAGCATAAATTCATGCACAAAAGTAGTTTTATTGTTTTAGTGATTGAGAATTCCATAGACCTACTTTAAGAAAGGTTGACCTCGATTCTGATCTGTTTGATAAATTAGTTTTGATGAAACTATTTTCACTATCATTAACTGAGTAGTCACTCAAAACATTTGAACTGCTAGTTGATTTCTTTTGTTTCCTTTTGCCACCTCTTTTGCCGATATATACGAGCAGATTAATTGGGGGGGGGGGGGTGCTGAGTGGTTAAGTCTTTCTACTTGGAGACAATATCAATATATTGTTATTCCAGATTCGGTTAGATTTACAAGACACCATAACAAGTACTTTGTTGGTATTTCATTGGTTTTTTTTTTGTAGTTCTGTCTTATAAAAAAGATTCTGTATATCTTTTGGTAAAAAGAGAATATTTGTATTTCTCTCACAACACATGTTTTACCTGTGTTAAAAATAAACATGTTTTGACAGTAAACCTGGCGATCAGAGGGAGAGAGAGAGAGAGGGGGGGGATGGGGTTTAACCTCCACTCAACACAAACTAGGTAATTTCGGGGCTAACATATGGTTTAATTTATTTCAATAATTCGCTTGTGCCCGGAGGAAACCAACGAGGTAGAAAAGGCGCCCCTATCTCCATGCCACATACGCTCACAGCAGGACTCGAAACCACAACCGCAAGCCAGAAATGACCTATCAGCTACTAGAGGTCGAAGCGCGACACTCTAGACCACCCCCTCCCCTCACAATCAGAAGAACGCAAGTCGCCCTCTATATGCGGTTTTGATGGTCTGGTCAGAAGTCTAGATTATCCGGCAATCTTGAGGCAAATGTCAAGTTATAAGACGATATAAGGTGTAAGCTAGATGAAGTAAACATACTCTGCACTGTGAACAATAAATGAATTAAAATGGGGTTTAACGTCCTACTTTTCTGCACTTACTGGACTAATCAAGACCGGCACACGCCATGCAATTTGCTATGAAGGAAATTTTCCCCGGACAGATACACCATGACCTTTTTCGAATTCTAACTGTCAAGGGTTCTTTTCGTGCATGCCATTATGTTTACAGGAGTCCATATTTTCGACCCAGCCGAACGGTTATACCTTACCCTAACCCTAATCCGTTTCCACCACCGTAACCCTAAACCTTACCCTAATCCTAACCTTGGACACTGTATTTTTACATACCCTTTGTCCTGTATTACCGACAGAAAGAAACCACACTGCAAAATTGAGGGGAAGTTTCTTGACCAACCCAAGGATCAGGGTATATAATCATAGTATTGGGAGGAATATGGCCGATAACCCGATATCACGACACCACGACATATTTTTAGGGTGTTTTCCGGTATTAAGTGTGTTTTCCGGTATTCAGTAAAAAAAATGATGTTTTCCGGATGTTTTCCGGTATATAGTATTGCCGCCAAAAGTTTACCACCATAGGCCTTGGCAAATTCCCAGAATTCCACTGTTCAATTTAAGGGGGTAAACTTGAAATGCAAGGTCGAAATGGCTTTTAAAATATTTACCAAAAACTGACATTATAGGGGGTCTGTAATACATCTAGATGTTAAAAAGTCAAAGGTTGTTAAAATATTTGCAAAAACTGATTTATTATTATATTATTGACCCTTTGTTATATTTCCTGTTGTAATTCTACATATTGTCCATATTAATTATGTGAATTTCTACACTTTTCGTTTTTACTACATCCACAAAACATAACACAGTTTATGTTTGCAAGTGCACGTCTTGGTACCCATACATGATGTTGGGCATTGAATTGGAGGTGGTAGGTCATTAGGTCGCATGGTACTGGCAGTATAACAGGTGTAATTCCATCTATCAGGCCTTTTTATAAATCAAGTCAGTAGGCCTACTAATTTAAAAGAATTGCCATGTAGATGGGCTGTATGATAGATTTTATCCGAGATTCTCGCCAATACGTAAACAATTTCCTGGCACATTCATATTTACTTAACTTATAAAACTATCTATGCTGGGTCGTTATAAATTTTATTACCGTGATTACGGGGGGAGGGGGAGGGGTATTCAAGTTAAAAATACGTGTATTAATACCAAATTCCAGATATGATGTTAAATGCCACGGAAAAGCACGTTCATTGTTGTTTTTAAATATGTAAAAAAAATTCTGGCACATTCATATTTACTTAGTTTAAAGAACGACCAAAGTTGGGAGGTCATAAACTAATACCGTGATTATGGACGGGCTAGGGGTATTCAATGTAAAAATACATGTCTCAATACCAAATTCCAGATATGATGGTACATATCACTAAAACGCACGTTCATTGCTCTTTTCAAATATGTAAATAATTTTCTGGCACATTCATATTTAATTATCTTACAGAACGATCGAGGTTGGGAGGTACTAAACTCTATTACTATGATTATGGGGTGGGGTATTCAGTGTCAAAATACATGTCTTAATACCGAATTCCAGATATAATGTTACATATCACTGAAAAGCATGTTCATTGCTCAAATATGTAAATAATTTTCTGGCACACTCATATTTACTTTATTTACAGAACGATCAAAGTTGTGAGGTCATAAACTCTATTAACTGCATCGTCAGTTTTCGGCAAATATCTTAAAAGCTATTGACTTTTAAACATATAAATGTATTACAGACCCCTTGTAATGTGGCGATTCCGAGAATTTTGAGTGGTCACCCAACCTTCTGGGTCCATCGGTTCTAGAGATACAGCAATGACAGAGGGTGGTGCTGCAAATCAAGATGGCGGACACGAGTCTCACCTCCGATACTGCAGGTATGTCACCAAAGAATATATCTATTTGTTCTATAAGTTCGTCCAGTAATGGCAACGTAACTTCACCAACTATTGAACTATGTAATAATGGTTCATTACAACAGCCATATGAACTTAATCCTACCAAAATTCTTCAAAAACTAATAAATGCTACGTCTCGTGAGAATCTTACAATATCGGAAACTGGCGGGGGGGGGGGTGATTTCGACTATACTTTGCAACTGGTCACTATGTTGAATTTAGACGTTGCTTAGAATCTTTTTACTCTACTTCCAAAAAACTTACTACAGATCTAACTAAGAAGGTAGATGTAAATGCACAATGCGAATCATCGATGGATGGATTAAGCGCTATATAAATGTACATTATTATTATTATTATAAAAACACCAGTTGTAGATATACTATAAATTTGTTTCACACAACAGCGAGTGCTCTTGTAAATGGTATAGACCAAAATGTTTTTATTTCTGATCATCTACCCGCTGTACTTGAGCAAATCAACTTAAGAGAGAGCTACCATATTAAAAGAGTTCAAATTTACAATCTATATATTCCGTACTACGATATACTTTTGCTACGTTTTCCATTATATGACAGTTAACATTTTTTATCCATATCTAAGATAGATCGATCCAGAATCAAGATAGAATACTTTTTGAACTTGTAAAATTTATATAATTTTAATATATGAATGACAATTTTAGTTTATTTACATCTAGTGCACTATATTATACCAAAAGAAGAGCAAGTCAACCGGTTATTACTCACTAGAATTTCTCACCAAAGGCAACAGTTTCCTGCAATATTCACCCAGTGCTTAGAAGAAAAATGTGTTTCTATTACTTTTCCAAGCGAAAATGTCAATTATTTTATCGATATATTGTATCACTAAATTAGTATACTCGCGCTCAATGTTTATGATGGCGAGGTAATGAAGCCGCGTTTGTCCCATGGCGTTCCATATTATTAAAAATATTCAAAACCCGACAGACGGCGCGACGCTTCCCGTCAAACTGAGCATTCATTCCCGACAAGACCATAGCCTTCCCCGATAAGGCCATGACCCTCCCCCACCTCATTTTAAAAAAAAAAACTCCTCGGCTAATGACCCGACCTCACAATTCTGAGCTCTTTTCAGATTTCTATTTTTTTGTCATGAAAATAATTTTTTCGGGGGGTGCCCCCCCCCCCCGCCTCGTACGCCTATGCGTATAAGATAAGATAAGATTTTATTGTATAATTGCATCCACCAAGGACAGCATACACATTTTAAACAAAAGTTGATCATACAATTATAACATAGAGCTAAAACGAAAATTATCTAAACTAGCCTGGAAAGTAAACAAACTATTTCTACCGTAAGCATTAGTATAATAAACATATTATATTGCACTGGGGTGTTGGTTAACAGGTAACTCTGACGCTCTTTCTTGGAGACAGTTATATATATATATATATATGAAGCAACCTGACTAGCAATTTCGTTTGGGGGATTTAAAACATTAATCATATTGCACGAGATGTGTGGATTGCTTTTAAAAATTGGCGTAAATTTTGAATTTCTAAGATCGTTATATCTATTACAGTCAATCATGAAATGGTATTCATCTTCTATTTGGTTATCCTTACATTGTTTACATAAACGTGAACCTGGCGGAATTTTGTTAAAACGACCACGCTCTATCTCGAGATGATGCGTGCTAAGCCTAATTGAAGTCAATGCAATTTTATGGGCCTTCGATTTCACGCAGTACAGATAGAACGGTATCGCATAAAAATCTGGCTTAAATTTTCCATACGTCCGACGTTTATGGTTTGACTGCGAATTTTCTTGTTGATCAGAAACTATTAGGAAAAGATCGACAAATTTCTTTTCGGTGGCAGATTGTATGTCACATTTCTTTAGGTCATTTTGTTCAAGTTCAAAGTGCTATGACAAATTGATTTTCTAGAACTAGCAGTTTTACAAGAAAGCTCATAATCCGCTACAAATGACGTGTCAAGGAGTTTGTTTTTGTTATCCGATAAGAATCTTTTAAAGTAAAGAAGCATACGCTGATATATGTCCAGAGATAGTGGATGGATACCACATTCAGCTAAACATCCAATGTTACTGGCACGCTTAGGCATATTCAGAATGGATTTACAAATGTTGATCGTACTTCTATTTTCTTCAAATTTATCCCATCTGTCAATCTCAATTATGTTTTTGTTTTTGATATCGTATAAACCCCAGATCTCAGCCCCATAGAGTGCTATCTGCTTAACAATAGAATGATAAAGTTTTATCATTACTGCAGACGACAGGGATTCAGTACAGCATAGTTTCTGTCTTATCGCATACCATGCGCGTCGGGCTTTTTTCATTTGGTCACAAAATGCTGTTTTAAAGCTAGAATTATTATTAATCGTTAATCCAAGATAATTGTACGTTTCGGTATTTTGGAGTTCAAATTCTTAAAAATAAAATGTATATACACACTTTTGCTTTTTACTTGTTTTAGAGTTAAGGGACGTCATTATTTTTGTTTTATTCGGATTAAGTTGCAGTTGCCAATTGGAACAGAACTCGGATAAATTATTTAATTGATTCTGTAGATCAGCCTCATTAGTGGACAATAAGACTAAGTCATCCGCAAACATAAGATGGGATAACGGGTTACCATTAAGCAGCGGCGTGCTAGCTGATTTATTGAGGTAGTTTTGTAGATCGTTAATATATATATATTAAACAGAATGGGGCTCATGTTACAACCCTGCTTGACACCAACCGTCGAGGAAATTACCTGGGATAATTGATCATTAGATTTATCTTATAAGTTGTTTTATGATAGATTGATTGTATAATATTATATACATTGCCGTTTATATTATTTTTAACTAATTTGTAGAGAAGTCCAGCTCGCCATACTGAATCAAATGCTTTTTTTGAAATCGACAAAACATAGGTACAAATTTTTCTTTTCGTATAATTTTCGGTTAATAATAGTCTTTAATATAGATAAATTATCTATTGTTCTTTTTCCTTGAGATATATCAAGAATGTGATTGTTTTCTAGATTGATTAATAATTGCCAAAAACGTTTTGCCTAAACAGCTAGCTAATGCAATCCCTCTGTAATTATTAACATTATTTATGTCCCCCTTCTTATAGACAGGTATTAAATATGACTCTCTCCATTTGTCCGGAAAATGTCCAGACGAGAGAATGGGATTAAAGAACCTGAGGTAGTGGTCAATAAGAATACCAGAGGAATGTTTAATCATTTCATTTATTATCAAGTCTGGTCCGCTGGATTTGTTGTTATTTAGATTTCTTACGGTTCTTTTAAATTCAAACGCGGAGATGGGCTTATTTATGTCATTGTTTATTTTCTTAGTTTCTAAAAGAGTTTCAGTTCTTATTCTGATCTCCCTGTGGAGTGATAAACTAGGGTCTTCAACCGTCGATAATATATGAGAGAAATGCTGTTCCCATTCACTACAGGAAATATTTGGATGGTAATTACACTTTTTATTTTCAAGTATTTTATTCACAAGCTTCCAATATTCCCTCGGGTTGTTGCTTTCTAATGCATTAATTTTATCTAAAATTTTATTTTTTACTTCTCAAGATTTAAATTTGGTTATCTTTTTATAGGCCCTACGTCTGTCCGAATAAATTTTCAATAAACTTTTATCATTTGGATATTTTTGAAGTTGCCATCTGGCTTTAATCATATCGGTCTGATGGCGTTTACAATCTTTATCAAACCATTCGTTCTTCTTTTGATTTCTTTTCTTTTTATGTTTCCTTAGTTTAAGACTAGTCTTGGCTGCACTTATAAGGATATCACTAAACATTTCTGTAGCATTATTTATCCCACTTAATGAGCCGTCGAAGTTTGAAAGAAGAAAAGCGTTTGAGCGTATTACCGAGTCTAATTGAATTTTTAGGTGGTATATAAACAATACCAATGTATACGTCGTTCTTAATACCGAGGATAGATTTGTTTATTTTACACCAAACTATATCACCGGCAAGGTTGCTTTTAAAAGTGATGGAATTTGAAAGTGCTAATAGATGTGATTTGATGTATATTGCAACTCTGCCTCTTGCATATGTATGGTCAGAGGTGCGGCTATTTCTTGCATATAGAAAACCTGTATAATTTGACAAAGAATATTTATAACAATCTCAATCTACTTGCTCTTGGGTAACCCAGGTCTCCTCAAAACATACATCTAAATTATTTACAATTTGTTCTATTCTACCTCTACTGGCTACATCGGTAAACTATTTTCAAGCTATGCATTATATTTTATATGACTGACGAAGTACAAAGTCGCATACAATACCTATGGATAAAGAACTAAGGAACAATTATTGACTATATTTAAGCAGGCGATGTAATTATATTGGACCTTAAATTGCCTCTTTAGTGTAATATATATTTAAAAATAAAGTTAAAACAATTCACGTAACATTGAGTTACACAGGGGACGACACGACTAGATTGAGTAACATCGTATTAATCAAAAAACATTGACGGTCTATAGTCAACGCCTTGCACATAGCAAACATTACTTTTATCATTATCTATTGTATGGAGATCCTCACGTGACATTTCCGGTGATGACGTAGTATGATGTATTCAAGCCATTCTTTTTTAAGACAGCGAGGTGGACAGACGTGTTCTTGTTTCATTAAACGGTAACAGATTTTATTTTTACTTAAAAATACCTTGATGGTATATTGTTTTTGGCTTAGGTAGCCAATAGCCTTGGTGGCTTATTAATATTTTGCCTTGGTGGCTTTTTAATTTTGGCTTAGGTAGCTAATTAGTCTGGTGGCATATTGATTTTTGCTTAGGTAGCCAATACCTTGGTGGTATTCACCTATTTTTAATACGAAAGTGAAATTATTGATGCAGCAAAATTAGTAATTTTTAGTGGAGAAACTGATTGGCGAATGTTATTTCTAGCAGGGGTAAGTCTACTAAGTGTCTCATGCCATGTGTGTGTAAATTGTGTACATACTTGATTGTGGATAAGTAGGTCATCGCACGTGGTTTTATTAAATGATGTTGTGACAATGTGGCGTGATCACTTAGTCCCATTTTTCGCATAAATAGTTTTGTTGTTTAGATGATCGGTGTAAAGATTTGTATGTTTCTAGATATGATCTTTCTTACCACTGACCCGTGGGCCACTGATGCCTTTAGTGGATTTCTTATTCACGTGGGTCAGGGGTGGGGGAGTTCTGTCTCCTTATGTAATTTGGTCTGGTTTAGTTCTAATAGTTTCAAATGTTTTATATCATGAAATTTATTATCACTTCAGGGAAAGAATTTACAGTATCGTGTTAGTTTATGTGTAGCAGAATTGGAGAAAATATTCACTAACGATCTTGCTTTCATTTCCGCCAGAGCTGAACCGATATGGATTACACTGGGGACAGTGCTCCCCCATCACCTGACAGCTGAACAAAGATTATATTATTTATGTTTATAATTATTATTTTTGATTTATTTGCGATGAAATAAAGAAATTTTTGTGAGGTTTTAATATTTTTATTTTGAGTATTGGGAATAGAGGGTAATGATATGCTGACCTAATGTGTTTGAAGGGGGTTCGGGAGATAGAATATGTTATCGCATTATTGCTCCCCAATACTTAATACTTCTGGAAGCTGGAGGAATTGACATGCTGAGGATTGGTGCATTTTCACGTGTCGAAAGATGCGGGTGCCATGTGGACTAATGTCTCTTGGCTCATTTAGGGCCTGGTTACATGGGAAGGGCTAGCTCGGATAGACGGGCTAGCCTGTCAAGTTCAGCCTTGTACTGTAATTTTTGTATGACAGCGGGCCATATACACGAACTGTGGTGAAATCAACGGGCTATCTCGTCCAAACTATTTATATGACGTCGGATTGAAAAAGGAATTTTAACTGTTATAAGGGGGGCTATCTCGTCTGACAGTTTACATGAACACGAGGCTAGCCCGGTGTCCTTTATATGGAAGTGATAGGTGGGCTGGAACATATCACGTGGTGTAAAATAGGAAACAGAATGGCGACCACATAGAGAGATAGAGAAAGAATGGGGTTTAACGTCAACTCGACACAAACTAGGTCGTTTCGGGACTAACATATGGTTTAATTACATTTCAATAATTTGCCTGCAGCGCGTATCGGTCTTTAGAAGTGGGAGGAAACCGGAGGACCCGGAGAAAACCCACGAGGTTGGACAGGCGACCCTACTCCTTGTCACGTACAACCGAAAATTCGAAACCACGACAGGCTTTATAATACAGCTTTTGTTTGTTTTTCGCCATGTTTAATGTAATAATGCCGTGCGCATGCGCCAGTGATGAAAAGTTTGGTGAAGATTGGAACAGAGATGAAAATATTTCCCATGCGCATGCGCTCGCCTTGTTTGTAACACACAGTTTTGTTTATATGAAAGAAGGGCTGGCTCGTTTTGCCGGGCTTCCCGGTTTCATAAACGGGCGCCCCGGTTAAACGGGCTAGCCTGGTTTAGATATAAACAGTGTTTTGTTTTTTTCATGTGGTTGCATTGCAATGACGTCATATCCGAGGCCCCCGTTTAGAGAAGACGATTCGCCCAACCGGGTTAGCCTTCTCCATGTAACCCGGCCCTTAGATAATTACTTTTCATCTAGGTATGACCACAGAGATATATGGCATTTTATGACACGTGCTAAAATAGCTGTACCGTATTCGTTTATATGAACTGGATCTTCGTACAATCTACTTTTAATGTGACATAGGTTATAATCATGGAATTGTTCACGCACATCTATTAAGTCGCACCAATACATATAAGTAACATCCTTTAACATTCTGTTGATGATATTTAATTTACCATTTTCAGCAACATTATCTCTTGGCAGTAATGTTAAAAACTTAATCTTGGCGTTCGGAAATCTTGCCTTGGTGTCCTGTATAAGTTGAATATAATCATGTCTGCAGTGTTCAACTGTTTTAGAACTAGAATCATTAGATCCAACAAGAACCAGCGGCTGCCAGGCAGGATACGCCCACATTTTCGAGAGATGGATAGAGAACAAGCAAAACTGAAAGTGATTTTTCCTACAATCAAAGGCCATAATTCATTAAGTTACAATTTGATATGCGCAAATATCGAAAAGTATCAAGATATTTAAGTTTCATCAAAATCGAATTAAAATTGGGACCTCTACAGGGTCCACAACCTTGAAATACCATTTTTTAACAGTATTCGCGTACAAACAGCGGCCATTTTGTATTGTAATTTTACCGAAATTTGAACTCAACCTTCCTTAGCTTGTAACGGTGATATAATCAAACGATTTTTTAAATCGGATAATAATTGTGACCTCCAGAGAGACCACAAGCTAAACAAAGGCGATTTTGCGTATAATCAGGGGCATTAATTCAGGAAGTTACGATCCGATATGCGCAAATATCAAAAGGACCCAAGATCTTTGGGTAATATCCATGCAATTCAAGTTTCGTCAAAATCGAATTAAAATTGGGACCTCTACAGGGTCGACAAGCTTGATATGCCATTTTTCAACAGTATTCGCATACGAACGGCGGCCATTTTGTATGGTAATTTTAGTCCAATTTTTCCGAAATTCGAACTCCCCCTTCCTTAGGGTGTAACGGTGATATAATCAAACGATTTTTTAAATCGGATGATAATTGTGACCTCCAGAGGAACCAAAAGCTAAACGAAGGCGATTTTGCGTATAATCAGGGGCCATATATCAGGACGTTACGATCCGATATGCGCAAATATCGGAAGGAACCAAGATCTTTGGGTTATATCCATGCATTTCAAGTTTCATCAAAATCAAATTAAAATTGTGACCTCTACAGGGTCCACAACATTGAAATACCATTTTAAACAGTATTTGCGTACGATCGGCGGCCATTTTGTATGGCAATTTTGGTCCGATTTTTCCGAAATTCAAACTCAACCTTCTTCAGGGTGTAAGGGTGATATAATTAAACGATTTTTTAAATCGGATAATAATTGTGACCTCCAGAGAGACCACAAGCTAAACAAAGGCGATTTTACGTATAATCAGGGGCATTAATTCAGGAAGTTACGATCCGATATGCGCAAATATCGAAAGGAACCAAGATCTTTGGGTTATAACCATGCATTTAAAGTTTCATCAAAATCGAATTAAAATTGTGACCTCTACAGGGTCCACAACCTTGATATACCACTTTTTAACTGTATTCGCGTACAAACGGCGGCCATTTTGTATGGCAATTTTGGTCCGATTTTCCCGAAATTCGAACTGAGCCTTCCTTAGGGTGTAACGGTGATATAATCGAACGGTTTTATAAATCGGATAATAATTGTCGGCTCAAGAGGGACCTCAAGCTAAAATAGGTGATTTTTCGGACAATCAGGGGCCATAATTCAGAAAATTACGTTCCGATAGGCGCAAACATCGAAAGGAACCAAGATCTTTGGGTTATAAACATGCATGTCAAGTTTCATCAGAATCGGTTCAAAATTGTGACCTCTATAGGGTCCACAAGCTCAAAACACGATTTTTCGTACAATCAGGGGCCATAACCCATGAAGTTTCGATTCGATACGTGCCAATATCGAAAGCAGCCGAGATCTTTTGGGGATAAAGTTATATTTTAAGTTTCGTCTAAATCGGACAAGAATTGTGACCTGTAGAGGGTCCACAGACAATTGTGGACGGACGGACGTCCGGACGGACGGACGTCCGGACGGACGGACGGACAGACGGACAGGGGCGACGACATAATACGTCCACATGAAAATGTGGGCGTATAAAAACAACATTTAAAACATTATCATTATGAGCACAGTTATTAATATAGTGTGACACATCACGTATTTTCGCACCTCTTAATGTTTTAGTAAATGTTGATCCCAAGGGATCCAATCTTCTTCGGATGATATATTTAATTATTGAAGATCCGATTACCACGTTTCGTTTATTAATTATATGATGCTGAGGTACCATGCAAGGGTATTTATAGTATTCTGCTTGTTTACGGCTGTTTTCATCTGATGGGGTTACAAATCGGTTGTTAGTTGACTGGTTTGTTTGGTTTCTGTTTATATCTACATGTGTATGTGGTTCTTTGGGTTTGGTAGTAGCTTTATTTGGGAGGTTATCTGCTTTTTTACTTTCCTCACATTCTGCAGTGAAAATAATTATTTATTCTGAAATATAACTGAAAAATGTTATATACGTGTTATTGATTCTAGAAAGATAACGTATTCTTCAAGTACGTAATTTTTGATCTACGAAAGTTACAAAAAATGTTAAAATAATTAGTTTTCAGCTTTCGAAATTTTACTAATGTAATAATATAACAAATTCATGTGTCTGATATATTTCGTTTAACAACTATTTAAGAGAATTTTCTCATAGATTTGTCGTGATTTTAGAAAACTGAAAAATACACAGTTCTTGAAACAATGCCAGTGACTTAGTGAGTAAGGCACTGGCTCGCAAACACGGCATTCGTCGTGATTGTCCAGGTGTCAGGGGTTCCGTTAGGAGGGAGCTGGCAAGAAACAGTGCTTAGTCGTTCGTATGGGACGAAAACCGAGGTACCGTGTATATTTCCGCGTGCACGTTAGAGAACCCGTGATATTAAGTAGTAGTTCTCGGAGCATAATGCCCACCAACCCCATAACACACTACATGGCGTATGCCTGTCTTCATTAGCCTAGTCGCTACAAAATTTGGACGTTAAACCCCATTTCATTTATTTGTGTAAGGTACATTTTTAAACCATGTGACTAATACACAATTTTGAAAAACTAAAAAGTACACAGTCCCCAAGGCAATGACACAAGGCTAAAAAGGTGTCGGCACTCGCGGTTGCGTGGTGAAAAGGGCGGTGGACCGCTAACAAAGACGTCCACGGTTCGATTTCAGTGTCGGTCGAGAACGTTCCTTGTTATTTTACAGTGTGGTTTGCCACTTGTCAGGGGTACACGTCGGATGGGGGGGGTCTAGTCTTTCGAATAGGACAAAAACCGACGACGAGTAAACACTGTTGCATGTACGTTACGGAACCCGTGACAATACGCAGTAGGTCCTTCCACCGCCCCACATATCTAACTGCATGTCCATCATCCCCGTTGGTGAAGACAGGAGTGATATTAAACGCCAATTCACTTCATTTGGTGTAGGGTAAGGCATCCGCAATCCCATAATATAAGTCCAGTCTTGTCATTAGTGGAAAATGCCAAACGACGTGTCCAATAAACAATAGTCAGTGGGATTTTCGACAAGGGGGATTCTAATAAGTATGATTTGACGATAATGGATTGAATTATGTGGAATGGGGTGTATCCATAGATGATAGTCAGTATTAAACTCAAACTAACAACATGCTTCGAAATTATGACAATTTATATCTGTATTAAATATACAATACAAGTACAAGTCGCTTGGTGAAATCTACAGCATGCGATATATTTTCGATGGCGGAATGAACTGAGTCCACTTCCATCCAGGTATGGCCTTTCTCCAAATACTTTTGAATTATTGTAACACCAGTTGAAACCGACAAGTCAAGGAGTGCGTTGGCCAATACAAAATTCCAATTCTGATAGCAGCAGCCATCACTACAAAGAATAACGGTTTTTGGTGTTTTTTCAACATTTTGACTGATTATATTCTGAACCTGGTCAACAATACAAGATGCAAAATTGTTCCGGTAACTTCACCTTGGCCTTCATGCCAGAAATAGCAGTACACTTCCCTAGTTCCTAGATTATAGGTTGTGAAGTTGTTACACGAGAGCTTTGTTTTGTAGTAAATGTCGTAAAAATTCTTGGGGATAGAAGGGCCACCTGAAGATCCATGGTAAGTAGGGCCTACTACAATATCACCATCTGCAATCGGGGCTTCTTCTTTGTCTTTTTTCTTTTCTTCTTTAGACTCTTCCTTTCTCTCTATGTGAAGGTGGTGTTCTTCATCGGGTATCGTGTTGTGCTTATATGAACAACATACATTGCATTCGTCTTTTTTAGGCTTTATGGATATGAACCTCCAGGTATCCTTTTTAGTCACAGTAAATTTGGAACACTTCATACAACTTTCTCTTTGTGTCAATTGTGGTTTCTAGGTAATGTTTGGATGAATCAGCGCGCGAATAATGTGATGGCAGCTTGAGTAATGATCTAATAAATTCTCTTGCAATGCTGATCTTATTTTTGTTGGCAGTAGGTGTGTCTCTTTTTTATTTTCAATGGCTTTAGTTCTCGTGCATACCGTTTTTATCCTTCGCACAAAGGACCCAATTTCTAGCCGACCATTCTTTGAGTCCGAATGTGTTTAGAACCATTTTTTACACACATTAATCCTGGCATCATTGACTCTTAAATTGTATTTAAAAGTCCCTGTCCTGCGCCCTCGGTGAGGAACATGGTAATATTCCAAAATTCCAAAATTCACCAAAAATGTTTTGCCGATCTTCGTCTGAAACCGTGCCGCATTTTTTCGAATTCAAACATTCTGGGTTATGGTCACATCGCTTACCAAGTTTTCTTTCCCCCCTCTCAGCGTATTCATGTTTACTGGTTTCATGATTTTTCCTATACCCGGAGTAATGCTTGCCTTCCATTCGTAGTCTCTTATTTTGTATTGTTTTCCAGTTATCTCTTTTCACTATACTTTTCTCTTTCTGTTTTACATTTTCATCGGTATTAAGGTCTTCATCTTCTATTCCCATCTCTCCATTTGTACCACTGTCTTTTCCATCTACATCTTCTTTTCCCCTCTTTCCATCTCTATCGTCTATTCCCCTCTCGCCATCTGTACCACTGTCTTTTCCATCTTCATTTGCTATTCCCTTCTCTCCATCTGTACCACTGTATTTTCCATCTTCATCTTCTATTTCCCTCTTTCCATCTGTACTACTGTCTTTTCCATCTTATGTGTTGCGGTTCGTTGCAAGAATTACTAGAAAAGCAAAGAATTGGACCATTTTTGTACGCAGTAAGACAGCGTAGGCTTAAAGACTTGTCAAATGTAAAAGCAATGCTGCAAGGACCTCGTATCATAGTAAATAAATGTCACGTGACAGGAATGTGTAGAATAAAAACCTCGTAAATCGGTTTATACGAGGTGTAAAGATTACAGTCGATAAAATCTGTAATTTAAAAACCTCGTATATTATTATACGAGGTTTTGATTTTATGCTATTTTATACGTGATATTTAATTAGACATTTTCAGATATTTAAAACTGTCGTACTTAAACAACAAGGTTTTGATATTCAGAAGCGCACTTTTACGAGCTTCACAATGATATCAAAAAGTGTTTTAGGCCATAAATCGGTTATACGAGGTTTCAAGCGGAGACCCACGATATCTATCGTATGCATAGAGGCATCCGAGACCGAGTCGTCATGTACTTGCACATTTGGGCTGCATACCGAGTCATCCTGTACTTGCACGTTTGGGCTGCATATTTCCGTCATATCGGGTGTATGGAGTGGAGACAGGGGTACATCATCACACGGAAAATTAATATCTGCGTGGGTGGGAATTGATTTTGGGCGTACTTACTAATGACATTGACGTAATACACAACTTATGTTTAATTTTTGAACGTGTGGAAGATATGAGCGTTGGTGATAGGTCTGAGATGTCCCACTCTTTTTCAGCCAATAATAGGTTAGAACATTATACGTTTTTACGCATAATAATTCGTTTAAAATAATCTCTCACTTTAATATTAAGTTCGCTGGCTTCTTTGTGGTTAAGAAATCCTAGTATAGTCTGTAGATGATTTGATATAAAAGTGCTATAATTATGTCCGTTCACAAGTCCACTACATTTAGTATGATGTAAATTAATTGTGTAATTATAACTGTACTTTTTTTTCCTTTCACAAACTTTAGTAGAAGATGAAGCTGTTCTCCCCATTTGATCAACATTATTTACTGTTGATATTGCAATAGTGTTTTGTTTTCTAAGATTGTTGTAGAAAACCTCTGCATATCGACGAAAAATATGGTAAAAGCCAGAACTAAATTGAAATACTACACCCCCTCTCGTTTCTTTAAAAGTTATATTATCTCGAAAAGTAGCTTTTAATTGTTTTTTTTTAGATATTCGTTGACGCTTAAAGTATATTTTTCGTGATTGACCGAGTAATCGTTCACCTCGTTCTCTAAATGGCAAGACGTAAAAGACTCTGCATCTGTGCCTGTGGTAGCGTGCGTTGTTGCCGCTTCCATCTCTGAAATCTCACAATGCTCCATGTCGAAGATAATATATTGAAAATAATACGTTTTAAAAGTTTCTTACTGTACGTTTGCGTTTCGTCTGATTTCCTGTGAGATTGGTTTATCCTGAGAGTAAAATATATGAAGTTTATGGAATTTTATCCATAGGTATTGTAGCGTTTTTTCTTAGCGGATCAATTCACTGCAGTCACTTGCCGCCATCTTGCATAACAAACATGAATTGAATATAGCGTCTTACAGATTTATTGTTCGAATCTGTTTTATGTTGGTTTTAGTTTTGATGTATATGAATACAGCGTGATTTACGGAAGAGTTCATTATAGGATATTATTACGGTGGCTGATAAGGGACATGAAAAATAATATAATTTTAATTTCCACCCAATTAATTTGTAAAATAATTTGATTTTTATAATGACCCTTCTCCTTGTCACCTACAACCGGGGAATATAAACCACGCCAGTTGACTCAATGCCAGACCGTATGATACAGCGCGTACGTTATCGAGTGGATGCTATGCCCCAAACTCTCGATTCAAGTATTGTTCGAGAATCTCCCTGGGGAGATATCCATATAAATATATTGGAAAAGGAAATAAACAAATTGTGTGAAAATTTTCAAAAATAAACTGAAAGGAAGCACCAAATCCAGTTGATTTGCCCTAAGTCCAAGAAAAGACACCCTATTTGTCCAGTAAGAAAAGGGACCGTTTGTCTGCATGCCAAGACTCTCTGTGTTTGTGTCCAGTAGTAAGGTCAAGAGCCATGCGTCTGACACATCATTCATTAAGCCCAGCTTATCGCTTCGTAGGGCGACATAAGCTGGGCGTTAGTGGACATAGGCGAATTTGTTTATTATTTTCTCTTTTCAACACACTGTGCGCTGAATTCGATGTGTGGGTGTTTGTAGGCGTTGTGTATGATGGACGCATGAAGATATCAATATCCAGGTCACTACTACTGACTTGCATGGAAACCAACTCTTGACAGTTGAAATTTCATATAAGGGATGTCGTATTGCCGCTGTCAGAGCAAAGTTTCCCTTCTGGCATACCGCATTCATTAGCCAAGTCGGGCAGAACTATAGGACATTAAACCCCATTTAATTTCATCTGTCGAATCCCGACTACGATTGTGTCGACCCATGCACTTTTTTCCCACCCGAAAGCCCCCCACCCCCAGGACTTTCAAGACAAGCAACGGGATTTCGAAGAAGAATAGGCGAGACCGCCGCAGTCCGGGCAAAATGGTCCATCATTTCATTACAAATAACTTGGGTGATAATAAAAAAAAAATTAAATTATATTACAAATTACATGAGTGAAAATTAAAATAGACTTGGTTGAAAATCAAAAAAAATAAAATTATATTACAAATTACATGAGTGAAAATTAAAATAGACTTGGTTGAAAATCAAATTATATAACAAATCAATTGGGTGGAAATTAAAATTATAAACTCGACGACGAAGGTGAACATACCTGGTATAAACAAATGAACGAAATGGGGTTTAACGTCCTACGCTTAAGCACCTAACCTGGGCTAATTGAAGACAAGCATACGCCATACAGTGTGCTATGAGGGAAATTCTGCCCGGGCAGCGGTGCTACGGCCTACTCTTATATCGAATTCCAACTGTCAATGGTTCTTTTACGTGCACTCCAATTTGTACACGGGACCTCGTTTTTTGCTCCCATCCGAACAACTGGGCAGCTGTCCTTGTCAGGCCCTCCTTCTGCATCACCGACAAGAGGAAATCACGCCGGAAAATCGAGATGAACTTTCTCGGCCAATGCAGGGATACTTGGTATAAACCTTAACACAGATTTCTCAGAGTAGCATCGCCACATTCTGTTCGATTAAGTGAATTCTGTTTGTCAAACACATTAAGATGTGCACTTAATCATAATATTTGTGATGTTGAATACTCATTTGAAAGTAAAATAAGTGGTGATCGAAGTACAATTGATCACTTCCTTTTATCTGAAAATGAGTCTGATAAAATTATCAAGTATACGTCTATTCATGATGGTGATAACCTATCTGATCATTCCGCTATAAGCTTAACGTTAAATACACAAAAAGTACCTTCATACAAGCATATCAGTTCGCTCCAGTGGCAGAAAAGTTCCCACGATGAAATTTCACATTATCAAATTATACTTGATAATGAACTACGGAAAATAACGATACCATTTGAGGCTATTAACTGCAACGATGTGTCGTGTAGCCTTCACATGACAATTCTAAATGACTATTTTAACAGGATCATTAACTGTAGTATATATGCAGCATGTCGTAGCTTACCACACACTAAACCGGGAAACCGGACACCCGTTCCTGGTTCGATCGATCACGTAAGAGACGACAGAACAGCATCCATATTTTGGCATAATATATGGAAGGAATACAACTCCCCACGCTCTGAGAGGTGTTTCAACATCCTATCCCGACCACCATGACCTGTCGCAATGTGGGCCTTGCTAAGTATGTCATAAGTGTCCTCTATCGTGGCGTAGTGCACTGGTCGGTCTTCTGGTGACTCTCTTTTCTTGATGAGCTTTTCTACATCACCACAACTAAGCACATCATACTTCTTTAGAATGTAGTAGTGGTGGCGTGACTTAGTAGTGGAGACATCAGCTATGGTTTTCAGTTCTTCAATTGTCTGGTAGTATACTTCCTTAGGAATGAGATATTTCTGACATTGTGCATATTTATCAAATAACTTGTCCCTGAATTCTGTTACCAAGTTTTGCTTAGGTTGGGTCATTTTTGTCATGCAACAATGCAATGGTCAAGGATACATTCCTCACAATTGATATAGAAAAGATTCACAAATGGAATAAAAACAAACAAGGTATTTTTCTTGAGTAGTCAAAATCATTTCATGGATGTACTGCAAAACAATGAGTCTAAATGCATCCTCATGAGTTCTTGTTGTCATTTTACAGGATATGTTGTCTTGAGAACTCGGGTCTTCCATCTTCTATAATACTGCCTAGTCCTGACTATTATACGACTCGTGGAGTACTTAATGTCACCAGGACATCATGAGTACTCAAGTCAGTCCAGAGCACAATTTATTTCTTTGACTATCATTAACAGATTAGTTTAAATGTTATCAGTGAAATTGTGTAATAAAGGACTGTGTTTTTCAGTAATTTCGTGAAATCCCTTGAAATTTTAGTAATTTCATGAAGTCCCTAGGTGAAATGGGGATTTCACGAAATCCCTAGTTTCACAATCTTACTGTAACATATATATATATATAAGTGAACAATAGTGATCACTGATCACGACGCCACTGGATGCAGACCATGTCGTTAACGCATTCAATCTGCCGCAGGTTAAACTCCTGAAAAATACAATTTCATATACATCATCAATAACGCATTCCATAAAGTGTTTAATTTTTGTTAACACACGACAAAAGAAATATAATGGGGTTTAACGTCCTACTCTTCTGCACCTAACTCGGGCTAATTTTCGACGGGCATACGCCATACAGTGGGCTATGAGGGAAATGTTTGCCCGGGCTACGGCCTACTCTTATTTATCGAATTCAAACTGGCAAGGGATATTTTACGTGAACGCCAATGTGTACACGGGACCTCAGTTTTTCGTCCCATCAGAACGACTAGGCAGCTGTCCTTGTCAGGCCCTCCTTCTGTATCACTGGAAAGGGGAAATCACGCCGGAAAATCGAGATGAACTTTCTCGGCCAATGCAGGGATTGAACACCCGACCTCCAGGCTAGCAAAACAGCGCCTTTTCCACTTAGCCACCGTGATCCCCGTTTCGAATTTGAACAAAAAACGTAACGAAATCTGATGGTTTTATGTTTATACAATTAGTGCATAATTACCCGGACAGTCTCCCTCGACAAGTGTAATATCATCTATAGCCATATCTGATGTATAGGAAGATCCTTTAACTCCTTCAAATACAATCTAAAACACAATTTAATATTTTAACAAATCGTAAAACAATACACTATAATGATATGTTCAATACTACCAACAGAATATGATGTAGCATGTTAGTTAGATAACGATAATTAGCTGTGATCTCTTGTGATCGGATGTACAATGGACTAAACTTACTAATTCTTATTGTTTCATTTGAAGTTGGATTTAACAGATAAATTTGATAATAATGTTAGAAAATAGGATAAATGAATACTAATAAAAATGTGATTATGGAGAAACACAAATATTTATTAATTGCTTAAATCCACTCATGGCTTCAATTAAGCTTAGTGTTAATTAGTTTGTTTTTAAAACTCCTTTGATCTTGTTGTCCTGTATGGTTTCATGAATTGTTGTTATAGTTTTTCTGTATATATTGATCTTATAATTTTTGTTTTACGTCGCCTAAATAAATTAAGTAGCTGTTATTCCATAAGTATGTGTTTTTGTGTATTGCTCTATCCAGTTACTAAATGCCTCTAAAAGAATAAATTCGTAAAACGTTTAAGTTTTTGACATTACAATAAAGGGACACCTGTTTCCAATGTTTGTCGTGTATTATGTACACGGGGAGCAGTGCATTTGCTGAGTACACTATTTTTCCTAAATGCACTACTTTGCCTATATAACGTTCTGAGGACTTCGTTTTCTGTCTTACGTTTTGGTTTTATTTTTTTAACAGCTACCGGGACAAGCGATCCTACCCTTTGTCGCATACGGGAAAGGGAACTGAATAGGGTTAAACGTCCATTCGGGACTTACATATTGTTTAATGTATTTCAACAATTCGCTTTATTAGTGAGAGATTCCGAGGTACAGGCATACACGTGGGTATTCGGCACCACACCACTTTACCCCATGACACGTATTAAATTATTTTGTCGGCATCTACCCCCTCCGTTCTCTATGAATGAAATCAGTAACATCTTCTTGATCTGGAATCTTACCTTATAAAACGGCTTCCAAATATTACGTTGATCGTCTTCGCTTGCCGATAAAGCATCACCCAGCTCCATCCAATAAGCTTTGCAAGTTTAAACTGGATTCTAATTACTCGATGGACTGGTGTAAAATAAGGTTCTATTAATAGGACTGGTGTCAAATAAGGTTTCATTAACAGGACTGGTGTAAAACTGGATTCTAATTACTCGATGGACTGGTGTAAAATAAGGTTCTATTAACAGGACTGGTGTCAAATAAGGTTCTGTTTTCAGGAGGAAAAGGGGAAAAAAGGTTCGGTGTTGATGACAGAAGAGGCCCAAATCAAATTGGTTTATTTTTGTAAAGAAGGATTTCGTCGATAACGATGAACATGGGGTAAGTTAACACGTCTCGGTGTATTTAGGTTTTTTTCCCTAAAGAAGTAAATATTTGTCCTGAAACAGAAACTTCCCGGTGATTTTTTTCTTGTGGGTTTTCCGGGTGGGGGGGGGAGGGGTTATAATTAATGATTGATAATAACGAATCGCAGTGTTTTTTTTTGTATAATTAATTTTTGATAATAACGAATCGCAGTGTTTTTTTATAATTAGTGATTGATAATAACGAATTGCAGTGTTTTTTTTGTATAATTAATTTTTGATAATAACGAATCGCAGTGTTTTTTTTTTTATAATTAATGATTGATAATAATGAATTGGAATGGGTATTTATAATACATCACTAATAATCGTGAGTAAGAAAGAGTGGTGGGGTTTTATAATACATAACTAATAATTGCGAGTAAGAAAGAGTGGTGGGGTTTTTAGAATACATAACTAATAATCGTGAATAAGAAAGAGTGGTGGGGTTTTATAATACATAACTAATAATTGTGAGTAAGAAAGAGTGGTGGGGTTTTATAATACATAACTAATAATTGTGAGTAAGAAAGAATGGTGGTGTTTTATAATACATAACTAATAATTGTGAGTAAGAAAGAATGGTGGGGTTTTATAATACATCACTAATAATTGCGAGTAAGAAAGAGTGGTGGGGTTTTTATAATACATAACTAATAATTGCGAGTTAGAAAGAGTGGTCGGGTTTTATAATACATAAAATAAAACCAAGTACGAACAATCCAAACCATTAGACAAAATTCGAAGTCCTAAAAACGGTATAGGCAAAAATGTGTAATATCGCAAAATAGTGTAATCAGCATATGGACTGTTCACCGTGTACAAAATACACGACGAACAGTGGTAACAGGTGTCCTAGGAAGAGTAAGCCTAATAATTGTGAGTAAGAAAGAGTGGTCGGGTTTTATAATACATAACTAATAATTGTAAGAAAGAATGGTGATGTTTTTATAATACATCACTAATAATTGTGAGTAAGAAAGAGTGGTGGGGTTTTTCTAATACATAACTAATAATTGCGAGTAAGAAAGAATGGTGTTTTTTTTTATAATACATCACTAATAATTGTGAGTAAGAAAGAGTGGTGGGGTTTTATAATACATAACTAATAATTGTGAGTAAGAAAGAATGGTGGGGTTTTATAATACATCACTAATAATTGCGAGTAAGAAAGAATGGTGGTGTTTTAAAATACATCACTAATAATTGCGAGTAAGAAAGAATGGTGATGTTTTTATAATACATAACTAATAATTGCGAGTAAGAAAGAATGGTGGTGCTTTTATAATACATAACTAATAATTGCGAGTAAGAAAGAATGGTGGTGCTTTTATAATACATAACTAATAATTGCGAGTAAGAAAGAGTGGTGGTGTTTTATAATACATCACTAATAATTGTGAGTAAGAAAGAGGGGTGGTGTTTTTATAATACATAACTAATAATTGCGAGTAAGAAAGAGTGGTGGGGTTTTTATAATATATAACTAATAATTGTGAGTAAGAAAGAATGGTGGTGCTTTTATAATACATAACTAATAATTGCGAGTAAGAAAGAGTGGTGGTGTTTTTATAATACATAACTAATAATTGCGAGTAAGAAAGAGTGGTGGTGTTTTTATAATACATAACTAATAATTGCGAGTAAGAAAGAATGGTGTTTTTTTTATAATACATCACTAATAATTGTGAGTAAGAAAGAATGGTGGTGTTTTTATAATACATAACTAATAATTGCGAGTAAGAAAGAGTGGTGGGGTTTTATAATACATCACTAATAATTGTGAGTAAGAAAGAATGGTGGTGTTTTTATAATACATCACTAATAATTGTGAGTAAGAAAGAGTGGTCGGGTTTTATAATACATAACTAATAGTTGTGAGTAAGAAAGAATGGTGGTGTTTTAAAATACATCACTAATAATTGTGAGTAAGAAAGAATGGTGATGTTTTATAATACATAACTAATAATTGTGAGTAAGAAAGAGTGGTGGGGTTTTTATAATACATAACTATTAATTGTGAGTAAGAAAGAGGGGTGGTTGTTTTTATAATTCATCACTAATAATTGCGAGTAAGAAAGAGTGGTGGTGTTTTTATAATACATAACTAATAATTGTGAGTAAGAAAGAATGGTGGTGTTTTTATAATACATAACTAATAATTGCGAGTAAGAAAGAGTGGTGGTGTTTTATAATACATAACTAATAATTGCGAGTAAGAAAGAGGGGTGGGGTTTTATAATACGTAACTAATAATTGCGAGTAAGAAAGAATGGTGGTGTTTTATAATACATCACTAATAATTGCGAGTAAGAAAGAGTGGTGTTTTTTTTTTATAATACATCACTAATAATTGTGAGTAAGAAAGAGGGGTGGGGTTTTATAATACATAACTAATAATTGCGAGTAAGAAAGAATGGTGTTTTTTTTTATAATACATCACTAATAATTGTGAGTAAGAAAGAGTGGTGGTGTTTTTATAATACATCACTAATAATTGCGAGTAAGAAAGAATGGTGGTGTTTTTATAATACATAACTAATAATTGCGAGTAAGAAAGAGTGGTGGTGTTCTATAATACATACCTAATAATTGTAAGAAAGAATGGTGGGGTTTTTTATAATACGTCACTAATCATTGTGACAATTAATGAGCAATAACTGCTGACATGGGAAGGGTATAGTTAATTTAAGAAAACGTTAGAGTAGACATTGCGGATATTGTAACTTTTAATAATAAAAAGGTTTAGCCTGTATTTAATGGTCGTGTGATACTGCTTTACCATTTTTTTATACAGGGGCGGGGCGGGGGGTCGAGTGGTATAAAGTGGGCTTTAGATCACAAGGCCTGTCAATTAGCCTAGTGGTGTGGTGTGGTGTCAATAACACTTTGTGGGTGATGTGGTGAAGGGTTGCATTCCTACCTTCGTGGCTTTTCTCCGGGTACTCAGGGTTTCTACCACCGCTCAATACCCATACGCGAATATCATTTTTTGAAATACAATTAAACCATTTGATTGTCCTGAAATGTGGACAATAAATCCAATTTTCTCCACAATAGAAATTTATTAACTGTGATATTTTCATACATCGTTAGTATTACAATGATTGTGAATATAAAAAATTGAAATGATTTATTTTTGACCTGCAGGATCGAAACGGCCATGATAGCTTTATCTAAGCTCAATCTACGCAACAAAATACGTGATGACGATTTCATTAACGCCATGAACCACGTGATCACACCAGCTCTTTTGCTATTGGCTGCAACTGGAACCTATCTCACCCAATGGTTAGGCGAACCCATTCACTGCTGGACGTCTGCTGAATACAAAGAAGAGAAGAATTTTCAGAAATATGTGGACAGTTTCTGTTGGATAACGGAGATGTATACCGGTCCCATGGATACGGAACTACCGAAGTAAGAAGAAGACAAAGGGGAGAATCTGGTTGGTTTTTACCGATGGGTGTCAGTTTTACTTCTGCTTCAGGCGCTGATGTTTAAACTACCTAATGTCTTGTGGAAGGGGGTTTCAGGTTGGTAGAATATGTTTAAACTACCTAATGTCTTGTGGATGTCGTGGAAGGGGTTTCAGGTTGGTAGAATATGTTTAAACTACCTAATGTCTTGTGGATGTCGTGGAAGGGGGGTTCAGGTTGGTAGAATATATTTAAACACTACCTAATGTCTTGTGGATGTCGTGGAAGGGGGTGTCAGGTTGGTAGAATATGTTTAAACTACCTAATGTCTTGTGGATGTCTTGGAAGGGGGTTTCAGGTTGGTAGAATATGTTTAAACTACCTAATGTCTTGTGGATGTCGTGGAAGGGAGTTTCAGGTTGGTAGAATATGTTTAAACTACCTAATGTCTTGTGGATGTCGTGGAAGGGGGTGTCAGGTTGGTAGAATATGTTTAAACTACCTAATGTCTTGTGGATGTCGTGGAAGGGGGTTTCAGGTTGGTAGAATATGTTTAAACTACCTAATGTCTTGTGGATGTCGTGGAAGGGAGTTTCAGGTTGGTAGAATATGTTGAAACTACCTAATGTCTTGTGGATGTCTTTGAAGGGAGTTTCAGGTTGGTAGAATATGTTTAAACTACCTAATGTCTTGTGGATGTCGTGGAAGGGGGTTTCAGGTTGGTAGAATATGTTTAAACTACCTAATGTCTTGTGGATGTCGTGGAAGGGGTGTCAGGTTGGTAGAATATGTTTAAACTACCTAATGTCTTGTGGATGTCGTGGAAGGGGGTTTCAGGTTGGTAGAATATGTTTAAACTACCTAATGTCTTGTGGATGTCGTGGAAGGGAGTTTCAGGTTGGTAGAATATGTTTAAACTACCTAATGTCTTGTGGATGTCGTGGAAGGGGTGTCAGGTTGGTAGAATATGTTTAAACTACCTAATGTCTTGTGGATGTCGTGGAAGGGGGTTTCAGGTTGGTAGAATATGTTTAAACTACCTAATGTCTTGTGGATGTCGTGGAAGGGGGTTTCAGGTTGGTAGAATATGTTTAAACTACCTAATGTCTTGTGGATGTCTTGGAAGGGGGTTTCAGGTTGGTAGCCGAATATGGTTAACGCGTGCGATTTGCATCATAATTTCTGTGTTTGTGTCAAATGGCGAGATCACGATTTCTCGCTTGTACGTGACAAGGAATAGGATCGCCTTCCTAAGCTAATAAGTTTTCTCCGACTTCCTCCAACTGCCAGAGAATTAATGTGTTTGTGTCAAGTGACGTTCGTGGCAAGGAGTAGGGGCGCTTTTCCAAACTAGTGGGTTTTCTCCGCCTTCGTCCCACTGCTAAGGACACCTACGTGCAAGAGAATTAATAAAATAGAATTGAACTATGTGTTAGTCCTATCGTGACCTAGTTTCTGTCGGGTGATGTGAATTGAACTATGTGTTAGTCCCAGCGTGACCTAGTTTCTGTCGGGTGATGTGAGCTAAGATTATGTAATCGGGTTGAAGTTTAGGAAAAGGGTTTGCATAATTGAAATGAAAGTAAATGGGGTGTAACGTCCGACTGCTCTGCACCGACTGACCTGATGAAGATCAGTGAAAATTTGCCCGGACTACGGTCTACTCTTTTACAGAATTCCAGCTGCCAGAGGATCTTTTACGTGCACGTTAATGTGTACACGGGACTATGGTATTGCGTCCAATCCGATAGATAAACGTTGTCCTTTGCCATGCCCCCTGTCGTTCACCACTGACATGGGTGGCACCACACCGAAAATCCAGTTGAACCTTTCGGCCTACGCAGAGGTCGATCTAACGTCTTACTGACTGAGCCACCACGACCTGCGTGTATATAAGGACGTTAAAATGTAAAGTAAGAAACGCAGAAAGTACAATTTTTTTGTTAAAACAGGTATGGATCCAGACAGAATTATTAAAATGGCGGAAGAAGGGAATATGGAAGAACACATCCTCGGTTACCCAGTGTACACATTCCGTTCTACTCCACTATACCCTGGGTAAGTCCATAGGGATTCCACGATTTCAAATTATCTGCCCTGGCTGATTGTGATATTTTTATCGTCCAATCCCAGAAAGCGTTACTGAGAAGGGAAATAAACGAAGGGAAGTAACTCTCATCTTTTTTCAACAAAGAATACCCCAACATGGCTGCCGAAGTTCGTTCTTGCACACTTTGCAAATATGTAAACAAGTTGTATGACGTAAAAAACGTCGCTAAAGGGTCTTCTGAAGACTTATTTGTAAACTGTTCTTTGATTGGCTCGTACAGTTTAACTACATTCTGATATTTTGAAATCGTGGAATCCCTATGGATTAACCCAGGGTATAGTGGAGTAGAACGGAATGTGTACACTGGGTAACCGAGGATGGGAAGAACATGAACAGGCTGATGACGACGATGATAAAATGATGGAAAATACAGCCAAGGTGGAGATTATACAGGTAGAAAAAATACTTCTCCAACCTTATCTCAAGTCACTTGGAATTTAGATATCTATTATTAATCCCAACTCACCTGACGGTAGTTGAATATTAATCCCAGCTCACCTGACGGTAGTTGAATATTAATCCCAGCTCACCTGGCGGTATTTGAATATTAATCCAATCGATATCAGCGTTATGTCCCCTTTTCAGAAAAAAAACATTGTGAATGTATGTTTATAATTGTAGAATGGGACCACGCACGATTCTGTTAAAAAGAAGGACGATAAGGAGAAAGACGACCAGAAAAAGAAGTATATTAAACTGGAATCGTTGGCAGGTTTTATAGACCGAAGGTTAAAACTAACTGGTAAAAGGCGAATACACAACCCTGGTAGCAGACTGAATAAATCATCGCGTAGATTTCTCACCGATTTTTACCTGTTTGTGAAACTACTTTACCCCGCCATCATCATACTGCAGTTCGTCATTCTCTCATCATTTCTAAACATCAATTTTTTTAACTACGGCATCGATATAGCGGGCTAAATAAACCGACTGGTCCTTCTGAGAAGACGACAGGGTGTTTCCACGTATCGCCATGTGAGGGGATCACGGTGACTAAGTGGATAAGGCGCTGGTTCGCTAGCCTGGAGGTTGAGTGTTCGATCCCTGCATTGGCCGAGAAAGTTCATCTCGATTTTCCGGCGTGATTTCCCCTTGTCAGTGATGCAGAAGGAGGGCCTGACAAGGACAGCTACCTAGTCGTTCGGATGGGACGAAAAACCGAGGTCCCGTGTTCAAATTGGAGTGCACGTAAAAGATCCCTTGGCAGTTGGAATTCGATATAAGAGTAGGCCGTAGCGCCGCTGCCCGGGCAAAATTTCCCTCATTGCACACTGTGGCGTATGCCCGTCTTCAATTAGCCCAGGTACGGTGCTTAAGCGTAGGACGTTAAACCCCATTTCATTCATTATCGCCATGTGTGACTTTAACATCCGTCAGCTATAGAACGTCCAAACGTTTACCGTTCAATGCGTGTTAGCCATGAACATGTTTATTTAGAAGATATACGTTCTTCAGTGGGTCTAGTTGTAGTTTCTACTGGTTATAACCATCATCGAAACCATCCAGTCTTTTCTTGACAAGATCCTGTTTTCTAAGCATCACGAATTCATAAAGAAATTTCTCAAGATTGGGCTGGATATCGATTACTTCTGGCCGCCACGAAAACCTAAAAATCAATCGAAGTGCGATAAAAACAACTAAACGACCCAAAGAAATCTTCCAATATTTGTTTCCTAAAGAGAAGGAGATAATTGCTGCGTTATAATTCAGCAGGATTCAGTTCAGCGCATGTTCATTGAAGATTATCTTCAAGCAGACGGCATCTTTATATTGAAGTGTATCCATAGAAACACAAGCAATATGGCCGTCATTGATATCATCTTCCGGTTATTGGGACATTTTATGGTGGAGAAGCGATTGGAACATGTTGATACCGACGATGATGACTATTACACGAAGTAACAATTCATCACGATTTACACTTTTGCTACCTTTATGTATTTTCTTCCTGACATAATGATTTACGTTCCTGCTACTTATATAAACCTGCTTCCTAACTCCATTTAGCAACTTTATTTAGCACAATATAACACAAATTAGAAGACCACATTTGATCAGCCTTTTCAAACGAGATAAAACCGAAGACTATCCACTGAACCTATGCCAGGTTGGTGAAGAAAAGTAAGACGTTAAACCGCATTTCTTTTATATGTTTTAAAAATAATATATATATATATATATGAAAAATATGCACAATTGTGATAGATGAAGACCTGCGGATTATCAGATTAGGTGAGCTAAAAAGAAATTTATTGAAGCAACATTACCCCCTTGAGGTAATAGAAGTTGGGATAAATAAGGCGTTGACAATTGATATCCAAATGTTGAGGACTACTAAAGTGAAAGACAGTTCGGATAACATCATTACTTTTGTCTCTACTCACAACCCTCAACATCCCAACTTCTTTAAAAGAATGTACGAGAACAGGACAATCCTGGCATCAAACGACAACCTCAGAATGAAGTTTAACAATGTACAATTCATTAAATCACAAAGACAGCCACCTAATCTGAAACGTCTTTTAACTAAAGCAAACTTCAATTCATCTATCACAAGGACCGGCTTTTATGTATCGAAATGCGCGGATCTTCGATGCAAATGTTGCGACCATATAACACCAAATAACAAATATAATTTTCATAACTCTACCTTTAGCGTCAATGACAATATGAATTGTGACACAAAAAATCTCATATATGTCTTGACTTGCAAGGGTTGTGGGTTTTTTTATATTGGGGAGACATCCAATCATCTACGGGATAGGGTTCGCAACCATCGGCGGGATTGTAATATTGAATATGGGCCCTTATTTGTAAATCGACACATCTTTAAATGTGCGAAACACTTACAAGTTAAATTTCAAATTTTCCCTTTTTATAAAATGAAAGTCGATGACACCACGAAAAGGAAATCAATGGAGAATCATTTTATTAAAAAATACGCTCCTCGACTTGATAGTCATTAAGTAACAATTGACCATTAATTTCATTTATTAATAGTCTTAATCTATCCCGTTAATATCTATCATTCATTGTTTCTAAATTGTATTGTACCCAATAAGCAACCGATTAACACGCGTGTATACATGTTTTCTGCTTGTTACCTATATACTATGTAACCATAGACAATGGTAACTATAGCCACTTAAAACCACAGTGTTACTATGTAAATATAAATATGTATAAATACACTATATTGTCCATCTATATGTTATGACATTATTTTATGAATAGTCCCAAGACGGACGAAAAGTACTTTAAAATGTTAAAATGTTATTAAACCAGTGTTGAAATCAGTTTGTGTCGGCATACCTTTTTATCTATTCATCATTTACCGTGAAACAAAGTAGTACAACTTTGCGGTTGTGCTAATAATTTTGGATATATATATATATATATTATATGTAATTGCCTGTCTAATTCATGATTACCTCCCTTTAATATAATATTTAATTTGTTCCACCTTGGTGGCTTTGTTACTGATCAATACTTATACTTCATTTAAATGGACAATACCACTCTTGCTGGCTTGACAGGTCCAGAATTTTAATAGCCTTATTCTAACTTCTACATGTTTAAGTGTTCTACCTGCTGTGTAAATTATCCATTACATCCTATTTTACTTGTCCAGAGGGTTCGAAAATATGTTTAAATCCAAGTTGCATTTGAAAGTGTTTACGTAAAGCTTTCCAAACCGAAATTTGTATCATCAATTAATTGGAATATTGTAAAATAGTACAATTTGTTGATCAGAATAAAGTTTGAGACATATTATTCAGTCACAACAATGCTCGAGAGCATTAAACGGCTTAAAATACAGACACTCCGCACGTGCGTTTACCGTAAAATACGTCAAGCCAATCTAATATTTTGATAATGTACGATTGGCAAGTTGCCCGTGCATTATTTGAAATAATGGTACGCCAACATCAAAGGGTGACGTCACATCTGTATTTTAATTATACTTATGACATGTTGGTATAATCCTTTAATGAGATGTATCCCCACCCCCTTGACAAGGTGATTTATATAATCATTTAATCATTTAATGAGATGTCCCCCCCCCCCCCTCGACAAGATAATTTATATAATCATTTAATGAGATGTATGTCCCCCCTGACAAGATGATTTATATAATCATTTAATGAGATGTACCCCCACCCTCTTGACAAGGTGATTTATATAATCATTTAATGAGATGTACCCCCCCCCCCCCTGACAAGATGATTTATATAATCATTTAATAAGATGTATCCCCACCCTCTTGACAAGGTGATTTATATAATCATTTAATGAGATGTACGTCCCCCCTGACAAGATGATTTATATAAGAACTAATCGGTCTTGCTGTAATAGATTAAAACAGACAAAGTTATGAATGTTTGAAGTTTGGACAAAGAGTGACGTAGATTGTGTATTATCGTAGTAATATCCGCGGGGTTCTAATCGACTTGAAATTGGAGTCATCCGGTGTTCTAGAAAGTTGATTGTGGGTCATGGCCAGATTTAGCTCTTGAATAATGTACCTTTAAACAGACTACATTGCTTTTTTATTGGTTCACATGATTTATATTTGTTGAACATTTTTTATATTCCTACATTTAATGGTGACATTTGGTCGATTGTGTTGATAGTCGTCCTCCTATATTGTTTGAGACACTCTCTAGTCTTGGTGGATCGGCGGGAGTTTCACAAGATGAAAAACATCATCGAAACCCGGTACTATATATCTTGGTGGATCGGGGAGAGACTCACAAGATGAAAAACAAAAGACCTGCCTTCATCATCCAATTCCGGTACTATTTATCTATACCGCTCATTATGTGATATGTTACACAAATACCCTATATTTGATTGATTTTTATAAACAGTATTATTTGATTGATTTTTATAAACAGTATTATTTGATTGATTTTTATAAACAGTATTATTTGATTGATTTTAATAAAAATAGTATATTTGATAGATTTTAATAAAAATAGTATATTTGATTGATTTAAAAAAAATATATAGATATATAAAAACGTGGATAATAAAAACATGCCCATAGCCCTGCTCCGCCCACTCTTCTATGTTTTGATATTTACCCCCCCCCCCCATCAATATTTACTGGGTTACAAACTATATAAACACAATGGAGTGTGAACCAATACTCGTTTCAAGAGGTGGCCATAATTCGTATAAATATTGCTAGAAAATTCCAAGTTACAGTGACACCAAATTAACACAATTTACCCGTGAATGCTACAAACAAGTGATATGGGGATAGCATAGTTTTTACCATCCTGTTATTTGGAGATTAAATTGTTTTTACCACCCAGTCACATGGGAATTGGGGGATGGGATGACCTAGTGGTCTAGAGTGCCGCGCTTCAACCTCTAGTTGGCCGGTCACCTCTGGCTTGTGGCTTTGGTTTCGAGCCCTAGTGTGAGCGTATGTGACATAGAGATAGGGGCTCCTTCTCAACCTCGTGGGTTTCCTCCGGGCACTCCGGTTCTCTCCCAATGCCAAAGACCCCTACGCACAATCGAATTTTTGAAATAAAAATTGAAGACCAGACGTAAGTCCCGAAATTACCTAGTTTTTGTCGAGTGGACGTAAAACCCATTTTCTCTCTCTATCTCTCTCTCTCACTCTCTCTCTCTCTCTCTTTCTCTCTCCCTCTCTCTCTCATACGAGGATTGTGTTGTCTTTACCATTCAGTCATAATGATGATTGTATAGTCTTTATCATCCAGTAATATGGGTGTTTTATAGTGTTTATCATCCAGTGATATGGGTAATGTTTTGTATACGAGATATTGATATACGAGCCAATGTTGTTTTGGAAAATGTGGCCATGGGTCAAATGGACATGAAATGTCAACAGAAGTCTTCAAATACGAAAAGCTTAACGATCTCCAATAATACTGATGTATCATGCCAGTTTAGATTTCAGTTCACATTGAAATAAACTCAGCATCTTACTCTTCCGGACACCTGTTACCACTGTTTGTCGTATATTTTGTACACGGTGAACAGTCCATATATTGATTACACTATTTTGCCAGATTACACTATTTGGCCTATTATACCGTTTTTTTTAGCGCTTCGAATTTTGTATAATGGTTTGGATTGTTCGTACTTGGTTTTATTTTATTTTGATTCCCCGCTTGTACCTGACAGGAAGTAGGGTCGCCCGTCCAACTTCGTAGGGTTTCTATAAGTCCTCCGAGTTTCGCCCCCCTACTAATTATCGAAATAAAATTGAACAACCAGTTTATGTCGAGTGGACGGTAGACCACTCTGCTTCTCCCCACCGCCTATCCTCTGAATTCTGTAACTGACAACTTTGACGGTTTTAATATCATTTCGTGTTTGACCTGCCTCAATCGTGATTGTTTTAATTTTTATGAATTCTATATCGCTTTAGTGTATGTGTGTGTGTGTGTGGGGGGGGCGTAGTCACACGCGTGATTTAGATCATAAGGTCTGACTTAGGACGACATTTTAAATATGTAGAAATAGATGATGTAAGTAATATTTAATTCAACAAAAACATCAACAGTGTACTTTATAATCAATAAAACTAAATTTAAATTAAACTCATATACAGTGTTATTTTATAATCAATAAAACTTATTTTAAATTAAACTCTTTCATAGGAAATATGGTCCCATTAAATGGAAATATGGTGCCACCGTCCTCATCTAGTCGATAATAGCATATGCCCGTCTTCAATTAGCTCGGGTTAAGTGCATAACAGTAGGACGTTAAACCCCATTTCATTATCCTTCATAAGCTTAAATTCCCCGGTTGTACGTGGCAAGGAGTAGGGTCGCCTGTTCAACCTCGTGGGTTTTCTCCGATTTCCTCCCACTGCTCAAGACCCTTACACGCACAGCGATTCATTGAAATAAAAATAAACCTCATGTTAGTCCCAAAATGACCTAGTTTGTGTCGAGTGGACGTTAAACCCCACTTCGCTCTCTCTCTATCATAAGCTTAAAGGTCGACAATTATGCATAACACGGGAATTTTAAAAAGATCAAAATAACTATGTTAATAAGATGATTTGTCTTGGTTTTTCGGTGAAAAATACCGTGTACCTTTCCTAGACGATCATTCTCGTCTTCACATGTTATGAATATATTTATCGGACTTATGACTCTATTGAGTTAGGGGTTTTGAATTCCAATCAATCGTTTACAGTCCATAAATGAATGAATGAAATGGGGTTTTTAAACCGTCCTACTGTTATGCACTTAACCTGGGCTAATTGAAGACGGGCATACGCCATACAGTGTGCTATTAGGGAAATTTTGCCCGGGCAGCGGCGCTACGGCCTACTTTAAATAGAATTCCAACTGCCAATGGATCTTTTACGTGCACTCCAATGAGTACACGGGACCTCGGTTTAACGTCCTATTCTTGACGTGCACGTAAAAGATCCCTTGGTAGTTGGAATACGATACAAGGGTATAGGCCGTAGCGTATGCCCGTCTTCAATTAGCACAGGTTAGGTTCAGAAGAGTAGGACCTTAAACCCCATTTCATTGTATTTGTTAAAATCAGGATGATCCTTTTAACTGAATAACTTGATGAAATAATGCAACTTGGATAAAACATATTTTAGTATGGGGAGGTTCGATGGCTAAGTAAATATTGGGAGAGATAAGAGATAAATAACAAACAGGAAATATAACCTAACTAAACGACTTAAAGCAGATAAGATTTCTTTTATTTGGAGTCGGCGTAGCTGTACGTTGAGTAAGACGCTGGGTCGTGACATACTCTCTCACTCTGTCTCTATCTCTCACTATGTATCTCTCTGTCTCTCTCTCTGTATTTCTCTCTCTGTCTGGTCTGTCTCTCTTTTAGTGGGTGATATTGGATTGATTTTGATTTTAGTGCTTAGCCAATTAAAATTGAAGTATCTACTAAAATTTGAATTTTTTCTTTAGTTAAAATTTCGTGAAACAGGGCCCAGATACAAGTACTTGTCTAATTTCATTCGGTGATACAAATTTGAATATCTCCACTTCAGAATTACATTTAGGTAATCCAATCTTTAAGATCAAGCCAAAACAAATATGGACAACTGTATAAATAACTTCATTGTACGGTTCAATGTCACATTAAATGTATTTAGGTGTGTCTGGCCATGGTGTGAGCGTATGTGGCATGGAGATAGAGGCGCCTTCTCAACCTCGTGGGTTTCCTCTGGGCATCCCGGTTTCCTCCCACTGCTAAAGATCCCTACGCGCAAGCGAATTATTAAAATAAAATTAAACCATATGTTAGTCCCGAAATGACCTACTTGTGTTGAGTGGACGTTAAACCCTCTCCCTCTATCTCCCCCCCCCCCCTCTCTCTCTCTTTTATTTTCAGCTATATTTATAGGTCTAATGAATACACATTATGACTTTTTCTCGAAACATTTTCAAATATTTTGTAATACATTTTATTCAATAATTATTCACACTCATCCAGCTGTGGTTAGAACGTATGATGTGTTGCAAATAGTACACCATAAAAAAAGAATTTGCCACACAAATATTATATCTAGGTTACAATTTATATACCAGACCGTCAAAATGCTTATTATTATAACATAAATGATTTTAGAAACAAGTCTTTTTGCTAACATTTACCAACACTTGAGAACGGCAGCCACGCTAACGGCTAGCCCCCGGATTCATTATAACACATTATCATTTGGTATCTAAAATGTAATATTGTATTTTAATTCATTTTATATAGTAATTTTGGAACACATTAAGCGACAGATTAATTGCAAGGTTAAATCTGTTGCAGGTGTCAGTTTATCTGATATAGTATTATGTAAGATGTAAGATGTATGGGTGGTACAAACTTGTATCATCAAGTGTCTATAAGATATAATGAGTTGGTCAAACAATGTATAGCTTCTTGTCTTAAACAAGTATATTTTGATATAAGATTAAGTAACAATCATTAACGCATATTGACTAGAGATTAAGATGTGAATCCTTGTAGTTAGTTTTCTAATGCTATTAATCATGACGAAGCCTAGCCGATATAAATAGGCCTAGTTCAGAAGCCACAATTCAGACCAGACCAGAGACGGAGACGAGGCCAGAGAGAGAATTTGCCCTCGGACCATGGGGCAGGGAGGTCTGCCCTTGGACCCCGGGACAAAAAGGTCTTCGCTGACCTAGTGGCGAGAGCCAGATAGAGTTGTAAATATGTTATCCAGCACCTGTAAATATGTTATATGTTATCCTGTGTATATATGTTCCAGTATTAAAATCTTACGCCTACTATCAACTACAAGAGTTATGTTATGCATTATACTACATCATAAATGGACATGCTGGGCAGTTACCTTTAATATCTTGAATAACGATATCGGTACTGAACAGAAAAGGCGAGAAAACACTTTTCGGGTCAATTTTAAACCCAGTGGTTTCTGTCCCCAAAAATATATTTACCCCCCCCCCCCTCAATGTAATCTTATACACATATTTGGAGATGTGCAGTGGAATTAAAAAATGGTGTTTTTACCAAGCTCAAAGAAAATCATCATTTAAATCAACGTGAACTCATTTACCGCCAATTGTACCCCCCCCCCCCCTCACCCCTTCCCAACACATACACTTGCTATGCTACCCCACAAATCAAACAGTTGTCCAGGGGCATCATACCACCTCCCGACAAATGAAAACAGTTGTCTAGTGGCATCATAAACACTTATTTAAAGATAGGGAATCCTAGAAATGTATGTTTTATTAATATATTATGTCAACATAATGACATCCCCATCCACCCCTATATCTCGAAAATGCCCCCTCAAACGCCTGATCACCACCCAGTTTTGGAGTCTACACACAAGAATTGTCTAGAAAAACTTGGGTCTCATACATTTACAGCTCGGGTGGCGATCTTCGCCCCTCCCCTTCAGCCACCGGACTATTACTGGGAATTGTCAATCATTGAACTCAGTAGAGACATTCCCCTTATGAACATCTACACCAAGTTTAACATTCTATCTCAATTAAAATCAGAGTTGTTATGTTATGTTCCAAAGTCTTGACCAATCAAATTGCTTATCGCTCCGTCGCCTAAGCAAAATTCTCATCCCCGCACCTTTAGTCAAGGTATTGATATAATGAATCTATGCCCAGAGTTTCATCGCTCTCATGTCATTGTCATTAGAACCGGAGTTATCGTGCCCAAAAAAATCAATCAATCAAATTGCTATATCTCTGCTTACCATAACTAGACAATGTTCATCATAAAACCCCATTATTGCATTAACGTAATAAACAAACAGACGGATGAACCAATTTCAATAGTGCCCTGCTTTCTTTGAAAGGCGGGAGACAATTATAATGCAGTCATCAGGCGCAGATCCGGGGGGGGGGGGGGTACAGGGGGCCGTGCCCCCCACAGCCCAAGCGAGACTGGTGTATCTGCTTTTTAGTTGATGATATAAACTGATTTCGCATTGTCTCTGCCCAGGCAATGCGACGAAGCTCTGGGGATTACACCAAACCACTAAAATGCATGCGGCACTCTAATGATTACCATTTGTTACAATGTATGCCCCCCCCCCCTAGAAAAATTCCTGGATCCGGACCTGGTCATGTTTTAAAATATTCAGCATACATAAATTGAGTTAATTTTACTGCTGTCAAATGATGAATTCTGTTATAAAATCAATCTAACTAGAGAATTAAATACAGTAAATTCACTCGTATTCTATTCCTTCTTTTATCATAAATTAACATTTTTAAAATGTTCATGCATCAGAAATATGAATCATGATATACAAGCCATCGATTATTTTAAAAATCAATATTTACAAACACATACAGTTATTAATTTATATAAAAAAAATGTTCTAAATTGCTGATAAAAAAGTCAGTGAATAAATATGACGTAACATCCACAGTGCCTGCCCATTTGGTGGACCCCCCCCCCCCACCCGCACTGAGCCTCCAGACTATTTTTAAAGCTTTTTAGCTCTGCCAACCCCAGGAAAGTCAAAGTAAACTGATTGTTACAAATGGGAGTTGTTAACTTCTAATATGTGAATATGTTTGAATACGTAGGCCATTAATTTCATAAGTTCTGTGTTCCCGGGTAATTTGTCTTTCATTTAACAAGATATGTAACAATTTGTTTTACAAAGTTAAAGACAGCCAACTTTTATCTTTGTCCAAGATGATTGACAGTTGAAAGATCAGACCGCTATTATAGTTCAATGGGTGACGTCACATTCTAATGTTTACCAACAAATTAAGATGGCGTTTATAACGTCAAAAAAGACTACTTCTGAATCTATTTAAGCTAAGTATGGAATATTTGTTATCCAGATATACTTCAAACACCTTTATTTATTTTTCTTATACTTCAAAAAATGTTTTAGAATTTATTTTGTCGAAGGGAAAAAGTTAATTAAGAAGCATAGATGTCGTCTTTTCAGTGATACTAGCGGCCAAGCGAATATTCACTGCGGGATGAGTGTGGATAAATATGTGAGACCCCAGTAATTATATCACGACGGAATCGACAAGCTAGTACACTGCCCTGTATATGAATATTGCATTTTTGGGGTAGATATGTCTGTCCATACAACAAAACCTAGAGGTCTCTATTATTGAAATATTATAAGTCCGAAATGACCTAGTTTGTGTCGAGTGGACATTTGTGCGTAAGGGTCTTTAGCTGTGGGAGGAAAGCCAACCGGCTTGGGCAGGCGATATTCCCTGTCACATACAAGCCTGGAATTTAAACCAAGCCAGCCCACTTGACTTAATGACAGCAGACTTCATGATCTAACAATCGCCCCCCCCCCCACCAAACACACACACACTACCGCCATGTACCCACTAGTATTCTTTAGTCAATGTTGTACACAGATCCTATTTATTTCATTTTTTAAAATAAACATTTCGTTTGACACATCTTTACTAATCTGTGATCTGAAGAATTGTTATATAACCTACGTTCTGGATGATGTGAACGATTAGCCAATGGTTAATCAAATGTCAGCGATGCAGGATGGAAGGCCTGACAAAGACAGCTGTCTAGTCGTTCGGGTGGGACGAACAACCGTGGTCCCGTGTAAAAGACCCCTTTGCAGCTGGAATTTGATTTAAGCGTAGGCCGTAACGCCGCTGCTCGGGCAAAATGTCCCTCATATCACAGTGTATGGCGTATGCCCGTCTTCATTAGCCCAGTTTAGAACAGTAGGCACTGCTGATGTTAGAAGATGGTTTACCTAACAATCAAAGTCCGTCCATCAATGCACAATTGTCCAGTTCGTTTTATAATTGGGAAGGTATATAAGGGCTGGACTAACTCTACATCCTTCTGCCGTGAAATTTTATTGTTTCATTCTGTTTTCTTGTAGCTTAATCAACGATATGTATAAACTTTGATTATGATATGCAACATGACAGCCATGCAAAATAATCAATAAATTAAACATACACAAATAAATTTTATTTTAAACATGTTCAGAACTTGAATAAATTTTATTTTCTCATTCTGTTTTCCAATGAGTTAATCCACCATATAGATAAAATTTGATTACCGTATGAAGCATGAACTTCATACGAATAAATCAATAAATGAAACATATATATTTATTTAATAAATTCCTTTTATTTCCCCCACTAGAAGTAAACAACGTTAAAAAAATATTTTTATGCATAGTTGCGGGCGCAAGTCCACACATATTTATGTAATGTTAACTTATCGGCATGCGTGAGATACAAACATTTTTAGCGAGTTTTGGCCCAGCCCAGCCCCAGACTTTGCTGCCCCGGCAAAAACCAGAGAGTCAAAAGAGCAGTGTGAAGTTAGATCGTGTTTCATTATTCGTCTTTTCTCAGCAGTACAATAACCTCTGTTCACTTCTTTATCATTAAACAATCCAAGCTTTTCAACATTGAAAACACGAATTATTTGTCAATTTAAATCAACATTGATGTTGTGATCAATGTTTGTTTTCTGATATCCAATAAGACAAAAGAAACATTTTACCATTGGTACACGAATCGTGTACCATAATTCGTTGCAGCAACACACTCGGAGAATGGGGCTAGTCATTTCAAACGGTGACCTCATATTCTTATATGGAGAGCATGCGAAATACATACTATTAGTGTATACTGGAATAACCAGACGCTAGAGATTGCCATTCTAGACTTCTGGCGTATTTCGCCAAACATAACTGATTTGGAATTTGAGCAAATATTGAAATGATTGAACGTAAATCAGTATATACACATTCATATTACATTATTATATGCGTTGCTACTCATAATTTCTTTTAGCGATTTAGCTCCTTTAAACAATTCATTTTGTTTTACAAGTCAGTGGTGCTAGTTGAGGAACCTGGCTACGGACAACATATAGTCTACACATTAACGTAACGTGCACATTAAAGAACCTTGACAGTTGAAATTCGAAAAAATAGTAGGACACTGTATGCGGTCAACTAAACTTAGGCTGTATTTATTCTGCTTATTAATTGTTTGAAATTATATACGTAACATTAAACTGAATTCGCTTCCTATTATTGTATTGTACAGGCATTAGACTGTGTATACCGTGCATTATCTTCTTGACTGCACGTTCGACTCTGCCCCTCCAACCCCCGACACACACCGGGCCCACACCACGACTAAAGACCCTTACACGAATACATTGTATTGCACCATATGTTAGTTCCAAATTCTCTCATATCCCTCTCCCCCCTCCTCGCTCTCTCTCTCTCTTCCCAAAACCCTATAACCTATAAAGTATTTGATTGGAAGCCCAATCACAGCTACCGTGTTCGATAGACTCGGGTAGAACGCCTCGTCGACACCAGGGCCCGATTCCTAGAAAATTCTAAAGCACGTTCTTGTGCTTAGAATTTAGTCGACTTTGCATTTAAGTAAACTTACCTTATTTTGTGTTCCCAGAAATTTCTTAAGAACGGCCTTGTGCTTAGATTTTAAGTAGACTTCATTGTAAGCTCAAGAACGTTATTATGCGTTCCAAGAAAAAACTTCGTTCTTAAACATAGCTAATCTAAGCACAAGCCCCAAGCAAGGTATAGGGCTTGCTTACCAACCGTAAGTCTGTTTCTGCTTCAAAAAGATGGCTGACCGTAGACTTATTCGACGGCATGTCCGACACCTTTTGATACCAAAGAGACAATTACAAGACAGAGAAAATCCGTCTCCAAAAGAAATTAAGAATGCTATAGAAAATTTCGCATTTAGGGCCTTATAGGCCTACCCTGAAACCAATTCATTTATTTGCCAATTAGTAAACAATAGGCTACAAACACACAGGCTACTTTAAGATCAGGCGCTCTCACAATTATTCAGTTAGTTTGTATGTGTCTGCGTTTTTTTTTATATCTTCTGGCACATTTTATAATTATGTGTAGGCCCTATAGAAGACATGTCCAACGCATCTAAATCAACCACAATGAAGCAGACTACAAATTTATGACGTATTTCGTATACCAAAGTTGTTTTATGACGTTAAAGAGCATCGTAGTCTCAGTGTATGGTAAGCTTTACCAGTCACAATGTGCATAGACTTGTACTTGACCTGTGCTTACGTAAAAATGGTCTTGAGAATTTTCTAGGAACGGTATTTTTATAGGATTCTTACGTAAGTAAAAGTGAAGTATGACTTCTAAAAGGAAAATTCGAAGCCACATTTAGGCGACATAAAAAAAAATAGTTGGTGATCGTCCTCGCCCGCCCAGAAAATTTGTCCCGACCAGAATTTTTTTTAATTTTTTATTTTCAAAATGTACCCTATTACGACGTTAAAAACCAATGCTAAAAGTTCCAAATAGTAGCCAGGCTACGAAATTTCTAATGAAACGAGCGGATTTATGACACGTGTTCCAATACTCTTAAAATGCGTGGGACTGAATGACATATAACAAATTGCGACCCGTTAACGGCAGCAATGGCCGACATTTTCGTTCACATGCGTACAACACCAAATACAATGTTTGGAATACAATACAAGCTGGAACTATAATATTTAGATAGGAATAGGTCTTGCCGATTCTGAATTACATGGAACAGTCTCTCGAATAAATGTAACAACAGATTTTCGGAATAACACGTAGGCGGGTCAAACGACGGCTAAATGATGTCTTACGTAGAACAAATTGCAAAAAGAGGTTTTTTGTTTTCTATTGGCTCGTTATGATGTTCTAGGTAAGGGAAAGAAAGTTTACCAAAATCGGAGTCCAAATAAGGACAGGGGGGGGGGGGTGACAAAATCGAAGATGGCGGCTGTCGATCAGAAATTGCGACTATCTCTAAAACTATTGGATTTAGACACCATAAATGTATTGGGGACATATAGGAAGTCGGTACCAGCGAGTCCAAAAATTGCGACGGTATGTCTCTACAACGTCATGACTTCACTGTGACGTCACAACGGCATATCAGTCGTCGCATTTCTTCCAAAATTAGTCCATGAATGCATGTTAGCAGGAACGTATATCTACATGACTATGACTCACTGTAAAATATATTAAATTCGGTTTTATGTTATGGTTGATAACACAAGTTTAACTATCTCCACGGTCGATTTCGTATGAAATTGAATTTCCGTTATTATCTTCTTTCCCGATCCAATATTTTGAGCTAACATAAAACTTTTATACGTTCTTGTTGGCCAAAAAGATATATTAAACGAACTGGTATATTATATATATATATATAATATACCAGTTCGTTTAATATATCTTTTTGGTTATTATAATCAAAATGGTCTGACATATTTACATTGATCTATCCATTATATTATATTATTATAATCAAAATGGTCTGAAGAGGTTCAAGGGAACTGAAAACGTTAACCATAAACATGTGTTTATTTCTTTTTTCAACGTAATTGTATTTATATTTCTCTGGGAGTAGTTCAAAGAAACTTTTTTTGTATATATATATTTGCGGTTGTGCTAATAATTTTGGATATATATATATATATATATATATAGTTGTAGTAAGTAGTTGTTCTAATGTACAGTATTAAATATTATAGTATAAAATATAAAAATAACACCGATTTGCTTCTACATGTTTCAATATAGCATCATCATTCATCAGGAAGCCATTGATAATATAACTTATAACATTGAAAGGTTACCCTTGTGACGTCACAATAGAGGTACATTTCATTGCATGAATGAATGAATAAATATTGATGATTAAATAAACAAATATTATAATATGTACATACACTATTCAGTTAGCTACTTGTCAAAAAGAGATCAATTAGGCTATTTTATTTGTTTAGCAGAGGTCTAAATTTGTTTATGAAATATTCCTCTTTAACTATCTCAGTGAGCATCTGGACATATGTGCACACAACTTTCATACCAAATTTCAAATATTCCCGTTCTACCATAGTATAGAATGTGGACAATGTTTTTAAAGAATTGTTTAGTGGGTGCCGAAGTAAGTATTCTGAACTTTGACACTCACCACGTGGTAGGATATTCTACTATGATGTCAGCAAATACGGCCGTCGACTTCATATCAATTGTATCCTACCTGCTCTAGTTTTCTGTCAATTTCTATGAATACAGGCCAGAATGAAGCGGTTTCTGCGATCTTTATTTGAAAAAAATATTTTTTGATAAAATTAAATCTTTGTCCAAAATATTAAGGAAGACCTAAGATTAAACGACGGACTGTCTTGTTATTGTACGTAAGCGGTAGATTTGATTGAACGAGAAGAATAGACACACTTACTTAAAGGTTCAAGAATCCGAACCGAATCCAGCAATGGCCAGAGAGGGATTTCTCGGGCCGTTGCTTCAGGAATATGATTCAGGTCATGCTTCCAATAATATCATACCCTCATTGATGTCACGTTCCCCTGAAAGGTTACATTCCCGCGAACAAACTATGTGATATGATGATACATTTGGACTCAAACATATTCAAACTAATTAATTTATCAAAAATGCGCTTAAAATCCCTCTCAAAACATTGTATTCTCCGGGAGATACCACAAGCTATAAATACGCTTTTGTTAGACGCCGTGTCAGTCAGCTCAATTCATGGAGGGGGGGGGGTCAATTTTTCAAATGTATTTTCGTTACTTACTGCCCATTTATCGTACATATTGAGACCTAAGTAAATTCTTAATATTTTTCAGTTGACACCCCTCAATGTTCCCAAACCGCCTAACCATTTGACCAAGAAATAACAACCGCTCCCTCAGTCAAGCTAGCACACAGTAAGCTGGCAGACAACAGTCGGGTTGCCAATAGTGATACCCTGCAATTTTTGCCCATTGCTTGCCCAATTGGTGTTTTTCGGGTAATCCGGTACTTTTCGAGTAAGATTGGGTGTCTACAGGGACGTAGATTGCAAACAAATAGTGGTGGGGACAGTCCATGCGCGGGCGCATTTTTTTTAGCTCAATTGACTCGCTTACATCCTACACAGCAAAGATGGTTTAGATGTATATTGCGTCAGTTGGCGTGATTTCGATTACCCGGTTGTACGTGACAAGTAGTAGGGTCACCTGTTCAACCTCGTAGATTTTCTCCGGTTTCCTCCCACAGCTAAAACCCCGACTCGCAATCGAATTATTAAAATAAAATTGAACCATATGTGAGTCCTGAAATGACCTACTTTGTGCCAAGTGGACGTTAAATCCCATTCTCCCCCTCTCTCTTTCTACATTTGAAATATACATGGACATGATTGATTTTTAAACACGTTTAAAATGTCTATGAAACACATGTGAGATTATTCTGGAATTTTAATATATATGCTCTACATCATTTGATCCTGCGTGTTATGTGGGGTTTTTTTTAGTCCATTAGACAGAAACATGTTTCTGATTCTGAGCTGCCTTCATTAATACACACCAATTTATGTTCCATCATCAGTATCTTAAAAGGGGGGTCACGGTGGCTAAGTCGGTAAGCTCGCTAGCCTGCAGGTCGTGTACATTGGCCGTGATAGTTCATCTAGATTTTCCGGCGTCGTTTTACATTGTCAGTGATGCAGACGGAGGACCGGATAAGGACAGCTGTCTAGTCGTTCGAATGGGTCGAGAAAAACCGAGGTTTCGTGTACACATTGGTGTGCAAGTTAAAGGTCCCAAGGCATTTGGAATTCGATAAAAGAGTAGGCCGTAGCACCGCTGCCCAGGCAAAAATTTCCCTCGTGCCGTTTTTCATTTACCTAGTTTAGGAGCAGAACAGTAGGACGTTAAACTCATTTCATTTTATATTTTTGAACTTTTTCCATGTTGTAACTTAAAAATGTGTTTTCTTGAAAATTAATAAAATTTTACCAAAATAAGATCACAGAAACCGCTTCCTGTCGGCCTTTATTTCATAGAAATTGACAGAAAACTAGAGTAGGTAGAAAAAAAACTGATATAAAGTCGGCGGCCATATTTGCTGACATCAAAGTGGAAGAACCTACCACGTTTTGAAGTGTCCATGAGAATACTTACTTCGGCACCCACTAAACATTTCTTTAAAAAACATTGTCCACGTCCTATATAATATATACCAGTTCGTTTAATATAACTTTTGGGCCAATTAAAAGAAGATAATAACAGAAATTGTATTTCATACGAAATCGACCGTGGAGATAGTTAGCTTTGTGTAATCAATCGTAACATAAAATCTAATTTAATATATTTTACAGTGAGTCATAGTGATGTAGATATACGTTCATAAAAGGGGGGAGCCTCGGTGGTTCAGTGGGAGAGAGAGAGACAGTGTGTGTTTGTGTGTGTGTGAGAGAGAGAGAGAGGGGGGGGGGGGGTAACGTCCACTCGATAGACTAGGTAATTGCAGTAGCATGGTTAATTTTATTTCAATAATTGGCTTGCGCGTAGGGGTCTTTAGCAGTGGGAGAAAACCGTACTGTACCTATATCATTAACATTTCACATACCGTACCATATGGGTCTGCAATTTGTTGTGCATTTGTTAAAAGTCCAAAAGGTATAGCGTGTGAAATTTATTCCACACTTAAAATAGTTGACCCTACTCTTTTCCACGTACAATCGGCGATACGAAACCCAGCGTATCAGATATGCACACCTACATCATATACATATTATTATAATCCCTACGGAATATTTCAATTATTTACTGTTATAATATGAATTATCACGAATAGCCTGTTAAATAATTTCTGAATGTCAATAAAAGCTCTGGAATCATTTCTATTTCAAAAAGTAAACCGTCAGCAAAACATCGGAAATAAGTGGTGGAGACACAGTATATCATGTCCCTACCACTAAAACAATAAAAAAAATACCGTTTAATTAAGGATCTGTGTATATTTAAATGAATGTTAGAAATTTCTGAGCGGAGGGGGGGGGGGCGAGCATTTTAACGCGGGGGCACCATATTTTTGTGGGGATGGATCTGGGTACTGACCTATCTCAGAAGAAAATGGTCCAAATCACTGACTCAAGGGTTATCACCCCCTGCCTGGTGCTCTCGCGGACAAGTTATTAATTATTAAATGGATAATCGAGATTATGTTTTTTATCCTATCGACTTCAGTGATGGTGATCGAGACTGGGCCGAAATTTCAATCGCTTAATTCTCAATTCGTAGAAAATTCAAGGTACATTATCTTGGTTTTAACTGTTATAGTGGGAACTGTCAGCTCTTTACCTAATCTCCCATAATTTATGAATACAAAACTTAAAGAAGTATAGTAGAGGAAATTCGGGTTGAACTAAAGAATTGAAGCATACAATTTATTCATCATTTCAGTTTGTCACGAACGTTTACTGATTATATTAACCCGGTTTGGGTTTTTTTAGCAGCAAAATTGCATTTCAGCGATTCAGCAAAGTTTTTATTGTATGATCTGGTTACCGTATTTCCTCTTATAAGCGCCGGGTCTCCAATAAGCGCCGGGCCTCTAATAAGCGCCGGGGGGTCAAGGGGTGCTGAAAAAATAAACGCCGGGCCTCCAATAAGCGCCGGGTCTCTAAAAAGCGCCGGGTCTCTAATAAGCGCATGAAGACCCTGTCACCCTACAATTGAAATTATCATTGAAGATGCACATGAAATAGACATTAGATTGCTTTTGATCAAATGTCGTAATTTAAAAGATTCTCCGGCCCAATGTCCATGGTAAATGACGGCTTTACCCTAAATTCAATTTGCTATTAAAGAAAAAGCGCCGGGCCTCCAAAGAGTGCCGGGCCCCTAATAAGCGCCGGGGGGTCAAGGGGTGCTGAAAACATAAGCGCCCGGGCGCTTATTAGAGGAAATACGGTACATCATCGTGACTCATTCTTGAAACGTGTAAATGTTTCTATATTTCTAAAATCGGTCAGCAGCTGTCTACCTGTAAATGTGTATAAAGGACACAGATATCTCTGAATTAATCACTTAACTTTCTGATTTCTCTACTCTGCGTAGTCGTAAATCTGAAAATTTACCAACATGCGTTTTTTGTTGATAGTTGTTCTCCTGGTTGCTGTAGTTGTGCTTGCTGCTGATGCCCATTGGAACAGTCGTATTTGGCTAAATCTCCGTTATGGCAGATACAGGCCAGCTTTGAGAAACGTAGACTGTCAAAGTGTAAAGAATTCGGGTGTTTGTGAAAGATGCTGTGGTAAGACATTTTTTATCCATATTATTAATGTATCTTTAAGCATGCCATGGTTCCTGGCTAGCCATGACGCAACCGATGTCGCGGTTTGATTCCTTAACCAGTTACTAAAATAGTGTGGGCCTGGAAATGTGTTATTCTAAACAGTATCCCTATTAAGTGTGTATCATGTTGGAAAGTCGTGGTAAAACCAATTAATTTAAGTGGTTATCATTATGGAAGTTTATCCAGCTATTTTATATTTTTTTATTTTTTATATTTTAGATCCGTGTAAAAACGTAAAGTGTTGTGCGCCCCTAACGTGTGATAACGGAGTATGTAATTGTAACGGCAACGTCTGTGGTGATGATCAAACCTGCACAGGAACTGGTGACGATGCCAGTTGTACTGACAGTAAGTAATTTGTATGAACGAGAGATTGGTTAACGACTACTCGACACATGCTAGACATATCGCAACTAATAAATGGTTGAATAAGTCGCTTACGCGTAGAAGTCTTTAGCGGTGGGAGAGAACCTACGAAATCACAGCAAGTTCTATAGGTCACAGAGAGAGAGAGAGACATAGACAAAGAGAGAGAAATGGGGTTGAACGTCCACACAACACCACTAGGTCATTTCGGGACTAACATATGGTTTAATTTTATTTCAATAATTCGCTTGCGCGTAGGGGTCTTTAGCAGTGGGAGGAAACCGGAGTGCCCGGAGGAAACACACAAAGTTGAGAAGGCGCCCCAGTCTCCATGCCACATACGCTCATACCAGGGCTCGAAACCACAGTCGTAAGCCAGAGGTGACCAGCCAGCTAGAGGTCGATGCGCGGCACTCTAGACCACTAGGCTATCCTAACTCCTTGTTATGTACAACTGTGTGATCGAAAACTTATCACTCGTCTCTGACAAGGTGGCAGGGACTACTAAAAAAAATCCAAGGTTTGGTTCAGCTATTTTAAAATTTCTTTTTCTTTTTATATTTCAGTAGATCCGTGCAAGGACGTCCCTTGTGATGCGCCCCTAACATGTGATGGCGGTAAATGTAAATGTAACGGCAACGTCTGTAGTGCTGAACAAACCTGCACTGGAACTGTTGTAGATGCCAGTTGTACCGACAGTAAGTACCTTGTTTGTGTGAGATTAAGCAATTATATCGCTTATGTGCGTAGAAATCTTTAGCTACGCGAAGTTGTAGAAATGGTCAAACTAATTGTTATGTACAACTGCACGATCGAAAGTACATTGACTCTGACAAGGTGAGGGGATTGGGGTTGGTGGGGGGGGACTCTGGAAAATTCCAGGGGTTGTTCTTGTTTTTAAGAGAATCGTCATAGTCACAAAATGTGTATGCCAAGGTGTTTGTTGTGGAAGTGGTTATCATAGTGGATGTTCCTCCAGCTATTTTTTTTTTGCATGTTGTAGATTGTTATTCGCAGCAAACATGTGGTTATCATTATGGAAGTTTATCCAGCAATTTTATATTTTCTTTTTATGTTTCAGACGATCCGTGCAGTAACGTCGTGTGTGATGATGCGTCCCTAACATGTGATGGCGGTGTATGTAATTGTAACGGCACCGTCTGTAGTGCTGACCTAACATGTGATGGCGGTGAATGTAATTGTAACGGCAACGTCTGTAGTGGTGAACTAACATGTGATGGCGGTGAATGTAATTGTAACGGCACCGTCTGTAGTGCTGACCTAACATGTGATGGCGGTGAATGTAATTGTGACGGCATTGTCTGTGGTGCTGGGGAAACATGTGATGGCGGTGTATGTAAATGTAACGGCAACATCTGTATTGCTGAGGAAACATGTGATCTCGGTCGCTGTAATTGTAAAGGCTTCTTCTGTTCTGAAGGTGACATCTGCGTTGATGCCAGATGTCAGGTAAGTAACCTATTTGACATGAAAAGACTTGTGAGAGAGAGAGAGAGAGAGAGAATGTGTGAGCGGGAGTGGAGTAGGGGGGAGGCAGCAGACAGAGAGACATAGAAAGGGATCAGTAAGCGTATTCCCAACTATTGATGCCTACAACAGAACAAGTACACATGGCGGTTTATCATCAACCACTATGACTTATAGATAAACAAATTAAAAATGGCGGTATTGTTTGAACCTATTGAGAGTTTCTAATATTACAGAGGTAACCCAACCTTTCTCTAGTCCTACGTCACCCCGATACAATACGAGTGACAGGCCTGCGTTAAACAATCATTTTATTTTTCTGAGGGTGGATGAGTAAGATACATCAGCAAAGAACCAGCTATACATGTAATTATAAACAACCATTTTATTCTGTTTCAGGATGTAGGGAATTTTCGATAGTGAAATGTTGTTTTAAATAAAATTGACATCTTAATTTAATGTTATTCTGTTGTTTCATTTGTTGGGAATTCTTCATGAAATGAAATGAAATGGGGTTTAACGTCCTACTATTATGCACCTAACCTGGGCTAATGGAAGACATGCATGCGCCATACAGTGTGCTATGAGGGAAATTTTGCCAGCGCAGCGGCGCTACGGCCTACTCTTATATCGAATTCCAACTGCCAATGGATCTTTTACGTACACTCCAATGTGTACATAGAACCTCGGTTTTTCGTCCCATCCGAATTATGTCAGATTCCAACTTTCTCCCCATCCGAACCACTATGCGCTAAGCTGAAGTCACCGGGTTTAATTTATGTATTGATTGACATAATACTATTAATTGTTTGGGTCACTGCAGTGGCTCTCGAGTTCCATACAGGTGTTGTTCAGTGTGCCCCCTCCCCCACACACTCCTGATTGAACGATTATTTTTATCGTGTAAACGTTACACCCCTCCTGCCCTGCCCCCGACCCGACTCTGACAAAGGCCCGGTAGTTGATTTACCCGACTGCTCTTGTACATGCATGTCAGTGGAACTTGTATTTTTCGTCTTATCCGAAGGAATATTGGTACCCCTGACAATTGCAGATTTTAAAATAGAATACAATGTTTATGAATAGAAGAGAAATAAAACGTGCTTCAACACCTCACTTTCCTGCATCTACGAGGCTAATGAAGACAGTCGTGTGCCATTTGGCGTGGTCAGAATGAATGAATGAAATGGGGTTTAAAGTCCTACTGTTATGCACTTAACCTGAGCTAATTGAAGACGGGCATACGCCATACAGTGTTCTATGAGGGAAATTTTGCCCGGGCAGCGGCGCTACGGCCTACTCTTATATCGAATTCCAACTGCCAAGGGATCTTTTACGTGCACTCCAATGTGTGCACGGGACCTCGGTTTTTCGTCCCATCCGAACGACTAGGCAGCTGTCCTTGTCAGGCCCTCCTTCTGCATCACTGACAAGGGGAAATCACGTCGGAAAATCGAGATGAACTTTCTCGGCCAATGCAGGGATCGAACACCCGACCTCAAGGCTAGCGAATCAGCGCCTTATCCACTTAGCCACCGTGATCCCCTGGCGTGGTCAGTAGCGCTACGATCAACTGTTGGATTTCCAATAGCCAAGTATTGCTATACGTGCACATGGGATCACGTGGCTAAGTGGGTAAGACGCTGGCTCTCTAACCTGGAGGTCGGGTGTTCGACCCCTGCATTGGCCGAGACAGTTTATCCAGATTTTCCGGCGTGGTTTCCTCTTGTCTATTATGTAGGGGTGCTGGATTCGTGGGTTCTTCATTCAAGGCATTTTGAATTGGGGAACAGAGTAATGAAAGTACAACTTCATTGAATGGTGACTGAAAGCATGGCCCTCAAACCACGTGACTTTATTACCCATGAACAACTATTACTGTAAACCATCTAATATTCAATACATCACATATTTCCGCCACTTGAAAAGCAAAACTTAATACTATACGATTGACTTCTTGTCAATTAAATTAATGTACAGTTTATAGTAATATTATGTGAACTTAATGTATGTAATAAACAATTCGAATGTACATACTCTGAATAGCAATACTTCTGAAAGTTGAATAGTAATTCTTCAATGTAGTTAAACCCATTAATGGAAATTCTTACTTTTGTATGTTTTACATCTTAATCTAATACTCATATACAATACTTAGAAACTTATTAACTTGGAAAGTTCATGCATCATAATCATTTAAATATTTTGGTAAAGTACGACTACGAATAGGATTTCTTTGAATAGCTCTTTCAAACAAAAACGAATATTTGTTTGTAACAAATTTTTAATGGTCTTATTCAATCGTTCAATAGCACCATTAGCTTGGGGTGATAATTAGGTGTTCGAATGTGTTTAATACTTAAATTATTAAGATAGTCAACAAATTATGTACTAACAAATTGAGGTCCATTGTCACTTGTTAATGTTTCAGGTATACCCCATGTACTGAACAAAGTTTCTAGGAAATTAATTACAGAACTTGAAGTTAAGTTATCAGTTAAACAACTTTCAGGCCATTTACTGTAATAGTCTATCACATTTATCAAATATTTTGAACCTTGCGGGGCGCTCTCAAAGGGTCCTTGTATATCTATCGCAATGTCACTCCATGGCTTTTGTGAAGGTTTTCTTGGAAATAACGGTGAAGTTGACGTTTTTACTGACTTATCACTTTCATCGCAAAGATAACAGTTATTGACAAAATTTTCAACATCATTGTCCATTCCAGGCCAATACGCAACAGAACGGAGTTTGTGTTTAGTTTTCACAATGCCACTATGTCCTTCATGAGCAAGATATAAAATATCCCTTTGAAGCGTTTTGGGAATAATAGTTCTCTGGCCACGTCCAATGCAATCTTGACCGAAAACAAAAAGTTCATCTTTGATACGCAAATAAGGTATTAACTCAGGAATTAAGTCTTTCTTATCAGGCCATGAATTAACCACAAAACTATGAACCTGACTGAGAATACTGTCTTGCTTGCTTTCATTAGAAATAACACTGTGAGTCAGTATTAATGAATTAACAGTAAGTGATTCACATAAACTCATATCATCAATTGTCACTTCAGATGTAGATACAGTATTATTTCTCTTAAGACGTGAGAGACTATCAGCAATTTTATTGTCAGTCCCTTTTTTGTATTCCATTGTGAAGTTGTATTCTAGTAACATCGAAGCCCATCTAGCTATTCTTGCAGGCTTATGACCAGATGCATTTTCTGATGATTGTAGTAGTGTAATTAACGATTGATGATCCGTTAAAAGCTTAAAATGTCTACCACGAAGATAACGGTCCCATCGTTTAACTGCGAATGTACATGCTAAAGCGTTCTTTTCTCCAATGCTGTATTTTCTTTCGTATTCATTTAATATTTTGGACGAAAATGCTACAGGACGAATCTCACCATTGTCTTGCTTTTGGCTTAACTCTGCACCGAGAGCATAATTAGACGCATCACAAGTCACAAATGTAGGTAAGTTAGGATGAAAAAATGCTAATGTAGGTGGAGTAGTTAATGCTAGCTTAAGTGTTTTGAATGCTTCCTCGTGAAAACTAGTCCACTGCCATTCTTGACCTTGGCGAACAAGTTTACGTATAGGTTCAGTTATATTGGCGAATTGAGGAATAAAATGTGCGTAATGATTGAAGAAACCTAATATACTTTGGACTTCATTAACATTGCTTGGCGGCAACAAATCTCTAACTGCTTCCACATTCTCTGATAACATATGTACCCCTTTAGATGAAATAGAAAAACCTAACCAGTTCACTTGACTGACTTTGAAAAAACATTTGTTAGGATTAAGTGGTAAATTATTTCTAGCTAAATGTGTTAAAACTTTGCGAATACACACATCATGTTCCTGTTCTGTTTCGGTTACTATAAGAATATCATCAAGTAAGTTATACACATTTGGAATACCACTTAGTATAATGTCCATCATTTTTTTGAAATCCTGAAGGTAAATGTGCTAAACCAAAGGGTCCTGTTACATATCTAAACAAACCTAATGCAGTAGCGAATGTTGTAAGTTTCTTCGTATCTTCATGTAGTGGTAGTTGATGATAGGCTGCGTTCATATCGAACTTAGAAATATAGTTAGCTTTTTTAATCGATCCGAACATAGATTCTATATTGGGTAAAGGATATTTCATAGGTACAATGTTTTTATTTACGACGCGTAGATCCACACATAATCTTACTTTATTGTTTTTACGTCGCGATAACACTATTGGGCTAACCCATTTTGCGTGATCGCACTTTTCTATAATACCATCATTCAACAAAGATTCTATTTCCTCCTTTAATTCTTTTTCATACGCAAACGGTACTGGACGAGCTTTCTGTGCAACTGGTATAGCTTCTTCACGTAATATTGACTTGTGTTGAAATTTAGTAGCTTTACCTATTCCATTAAACACAATGGGAAATTCACTTTTTAGATTTTCGAAAGATGCAATACGATTAACAGTATAACTTCGCTCGGCACCTGTAACATCTTTGTATGAGTTACCTACTTCATTATCGGAACTCGGCTGAATACAAATATTCATTCTCAATAACGATATCGTATCAAGACCTAATAAACATTCGCCGGACTGTACTACATAAAACTTTGCGATAGCATTACGTGATTTAAAACAGATAGGAAAGTGTACAACACCAATAATAGGTATATTCGACTGATTGTACGACTTTAAGACAGTGTCTGAATAATAAAGCTGATATGTCTGAAAATAATTATCAAATATCTGTTTGTTTATAATCGAAATTGGTGAACCAGTATCTATTAGCATATCGAATGTGTAATTGTCAATATGAACTTGAGTCGAAAGCTTTTGTATCGACTGATTGCTAACTACTATGTCGGAGTCATTATTTTCGTTATCATCGTAATACTGATCAAAATCAATCTGATTTACTGAACGAGAATTACACACATGTGCGAAATGACCATCTTTACCGCATTTCGAACATACTTTATTTATTGCTGGACAAAATGGATAACGAGCTTTATGTTGATAACTTCCACATCTGTAACACATCTCCTGACCTTGAACTTGATGTCTAGGCCTGTTAAACATCATACCATATCTTGGATTGTACGAAGGAGAATTTGTGTATGTATTTGCATTATGAAATTTATTAGGAAAATTATGTCTGCTATAATTCGTTGCATTTGGTAATCTTGGCGAAGAATATTTTCGTGAATTACTATGCATGTACCTTTACTGTGGACTTTGATTACCGGTAGGCCTATTACTTTGATGAAAGTTTGCTCCCCTTGTCTTCCTTGATTTCTTGTGACACGCTGCACTGGGGACGGTGTTGTAACATTTGAAAAGAAAGAAGGAGCGTGTGTTTTGGTTAATGTTTGACATTCTTTTTCAGCAAGTTCTACTGATCGTGCAATAACTAAGGCATTTTCAAGAGTCAAATTATTACCGGCCATTAACAATTTTTCTTTAATTGTTCTATTGTATGTTTTTTCAATAATCATATCTCTGATTAACTCATCTAACAAACCTGCGTTATAACCACAGTTAATACTCAAATGTCTTAGTGCAGTCACATACTCATCTACCGATTCACTATAAGACTGTGATCTCGACATAAATCGTACTCTCTCAGCACTAACATTAAATTTAGTACCGTAATAATTATCTAAGGCTTCTATGGCTGCATGGTAGCTATTATTGTTTACTTCAAGAGACTGAAACGTGATCTGTGCATGAGGTCCAAGGCAATTTAATAATACAGCTTTCCTTCGTGCATCACTGTATGTATTTCCACCGATGGCAATAATATAATTCTCGAATAAAGATTTCCACTGGTCCCAGGCAATTGGAGGTTTACCAGGAGTTGGTAGAAAATAGTTTGGTACCGGAATACTCATGTTTAAACATCTCAGACAAAAAATATCTGGAAAGTTTGGAGTAGGGTCGAGAAAATTTAGGCGCCATTTTGACGACGTCGAATCGGGAAAAACTTTATCAGCTGAACCGGACAGAAAAACAAGGAAAATACCTAGGATAACACAAATCTTGACTTGAAAACTTGTTCTCCAACATTCTCGTCGCCATATTATGTAGGGGTGCTGGATTCGTGGGTTCTTCATTCAAGGCATTTTGAATTGGGGAACAGAGTAATGAAAGTACAACTTCATTGAATGGTGACTGAAAGCATGGCCCTCAAACCACGTGACTTTATTACCCATGAACAACTATTACTGTAAACCATCTAATATTCAATACATCACATTGTCGGTAACCTATGATTTGTAGATCCAAAGTTATTTTTAGCCTTTCTCCCCCTTTCCCTTTTCCCCCCTTCAAGGGTTAAAAAAATACATTTTCTGCCAGGTTTGGGTGAATATTCGGGATTTTCAGGCGGAAGGATACAAGAGTTGTGACGTTGGTTACGTTGAAATGTAGGGCCTGAAATTGCATATTTACTTATCTCTACTTCCAGCTTGAGTATCTCAAGTTTTTCACGAAGAACCTCACACACCCTTGTGGGCAAGAATTTGCCATATGTTGCTACATCTGTGGTAGAAAGCTTTCTACCCAACGAAAATTTAGAAAAAGTTAGAGCCGGTCAAAGATTATTAACATAAAAGTGAATGCGGAAAACTTTATACATGTTATTTTCTAGTCGTATTAAACATCATTTATTGATTCTGAAATTATTTGTAAAACAAAATAAGAGACGGGAGGGGGGTATGAGGCTTTTAAGGTGCGTTCACGGTTGAAGATATTTTGGGGCCTATTTTTACTCATCCAGGCCTCAATCCCATTAGTGATGTCAAACGGATGCAAGGCTATATAAGGTCAAAAACGGCTGCGAATCGTTTTCTCCGACCCGTTCTATAATCCCCATCTCACCCTGTCTTATGAAAACACTTTTAAACTATCAGTCCAGTCATCTATAAATATTGGTGGGTGTCGTACACTCTTTCTTTAAGGAATTAACCCAGCTAACTCACTTTGGTCCTGCTATTGTAATTTTAAATTTTTTAAAAATATAACACCAGATATAATTCACTTGAGGGCACAAAATGTTTCATTATTTTGAGAAAACAAATAATTAATCAACGTGTTCCTATTATCTCTTTTATATTATCTAATCTGCTACTTAGGCCTATATATGATTAAAGCCCCATTACCCCCCCTTGTTGTAACTAAATAATTTGTCCCAATCTTTATTTTGGTCAACAAATTGTACTATTAGTTGAATCAACACACCATGGTGTATGTCACCATTTCGTTCTTAATGCGCGCGTTTGATTAATAGTATTGATATTCTGAAGTTTTGTCAATATATTTCATTTATCGCAATGTGGTGTATCGGCATATAGCACGGCGATTTGGAATATGTTGACAATGCTTCAAAATAGCAATATGTTAACGCATACGTGCGCATTCAAAACGCAACGACGACAAACGACATGGTGCGTTGTTCAATTAATTCAGCCAAAATTGTCCTTTTAGTGGTAAAGTCATCACAACGATCACAATATGTTGACATATGACCTTATTAATATTGCGCTATCTATCGTGCTATTGACCCCTATACGCTTCCATAGCTAGATGCTAAATAACAGAACATCGGACATCACAATGTATCCAGCATGTAGCAGTCTGAGTCAAAACAGCAATTGTATTGCGTCGAGTCTTAGGGAGAGGGGTTTAATATAGATTATGCATGTTCCTCAATCCCTATTCAGATACCAATCTGAATAAAATATTGCTTATAAAAAAATAGAGTATCGGTGATGATTTGAAGGTGTGATTATAGAGTTATCTCCGATATATCTACCTGTCGACCACCATCTGTGACGGTATATTGCTTATAAAAAAATAGAGTATCGGTGATGATTTGAAGGTGTGATTATAGAGTTATCTCCGATATATCTACCTGTCGACCACCATCTGTGACGGTATTATTACAGGTAATTAGTTATATATTAACCACACGGTGATATTATGTTCTAGACAGACACGTGTTACGAAATAAATTAAGTTTTTTTTAGATTAACTCATATTTAATAGTTCTGTCAGAGCCATTGTGGCTAAGCGGGTAGGACGCTGACTCAGTAGTCTAGAGTTTCGCCCCGTTGTTGACAGAGAAAGTTTCTCCTTGTCAGTGGTGTCGGACGGGGGGCCTGATAAGGACAACTGTCTAGTCGTGTACACATTGGTGTGGACGTAAAAGATCCATTGGCAGTTGGAATTCGATATAAGAGTAGGCCGTAGCGCCGTTCCCGAAGCCACATTTCCCCCGTAGCACACTGTATGGCGTATGTATGTGTTCATTAGCCCAGTAAGAGTAGGCCTAATGGTCTCCGTGTTAAAATTATATTTGGAACGTGTTTATAACCAGTTTTATCACATATTATGTGATGATGGGTGACACCAATGAAAATATTGCCCTTGAATATTAGATAATCTTTAAGTGGCATTAGAGTGAATATTAGGCCCGAATTGTCTATGCTACATCTTGCCAAAACTTCAAACAGGGATAACTTCGCTCAAAATAAAGTAATTTTAATGGAAATTTAAATTATATTCAATATATCTATATTTGGAGTGTTGTAACAAGAACGATCTGCTCTCTGTCTAAACATACATATAATATATATTTAATCATACTTATTCCTAAATATACAGATTAATTTAGAAATTCTAATAGTTTAAGCTCCATTGTATAAAACACACTCATATAACAGACTATTACGTGTTTATTTATTAGCATCGACGTGGAATGTAAACAAACGGTATTTTGGTGGTCAAGTAATTTAAGTAATACAGATCCCATACGGTTATTTGAGAAAACTTGGATTTAAGACCACCCATGTCAGCCTATTGGTTAACGTAAGATGAAGAATATTTAATTCCAACATCAGAGTTATTGTTCATGCTTAATTCCAGTGGTTCTCAAGACCTGCTGTGTGCGGTGATGATTCGACGCCTTTCTTATATAGGCTAGAGTATCTTCAATATATGACAGTATGTCTAACAAATGTATCAATTTTCATTTCCACAATTCTTATCTAACAGAACACTCGTATACTTCGCTTAATAACCCGTGTTCTAGTGTATACACATATAAAATAAAACCAAGTACGAACAATCCAAACCATTGGACAAAATTTGTAGGCCTAAAAAACGGTATAGACAAAATATTGTAATCAGCAAACAGTGCAGTAATCGCACCCTTGCCTTGCAATATAATAATTTTAAACTTTAACATGATTCGTGTTTAAGTGAACATAACACGGTCAAAACAACTCCATTTCAAACAAGTTATGCCGTGCACATTTCTGGGCCCTGTTTCACAAAAACTTAAATCTCCTTAAAATCATTGTAAACTAAAATTTCATGCTAACTTAGGATAGAAGCGTTGCACAAAACGATTTTAAGCATTGTAGCTAAAATCAACTAAAATAATATTGTAAGTTACAATTGTATCCTAACTTAAAATAGTGGCGTTTCACAAAACTATTTTAAGGACAATTTTAACTAAAATCGATTTTAACTTAGGATAGCTGTCACCCTCTCCTAACTTAAAATCACTACATTAACAAACATTGATTAGAGCTATATTGTTTTATCCATTGCGACATATAGTTATAATTGGCACATAATTTTAACATACAAACATTCACAAAAACAATTTTCATCCAATTTCTTTTCATAGCATGTGATATACAGCTACTGTCCGTCCGTTTATTTATTGTAAGGTAATTTAAACATTTGAATGCCGCCCCATATTAGAACTCCAAGAAAAACCCACCCAAAAAGCCAGTAAACTACACACTAAAAGAACATTTATATCCAATGTCATGGAAAGAAGAGCAATCTTATCTATAAAGAAAATATCATCGTGTTTAATATAGCCAATTTCTTGATATTAGAAGGCCTAAAGGCCTATAATACCAGACATGCCATATGTAGTATTTACTCATGTTTTTGGGGTTATGATGATTTGTAAAAAGATAAATCAATAATCTTAAATGTGTTTTTTCAAAAATGTTATAGGCCTATTTGAAATTAAATTTCAATATCATAAATTTATTATTATTTCTTAATGAAGTTACGTTAATAAAACAACATAAATAAAAAACTTTAGGCGCCAAAGCTATTTTATCTTGGGGAAAAAATCATTTAATTAAGTAAGGTAGATAGACTCTTCTGCGTTTTCAAAGTATCATTGAAAGGGTCTATGAGAATGACATTTCAAATCTAGGCATCGGAACATTGGCTTTTGGGCGTATTAATTTCAATGTTGATAAATACTTTTAAACTACGACAACAAATTTGCAGCCTAGATTAGTCGTTTGAGTGACAAATATCATAATATGTTTGTGAAAATTCTCAATAGTTTCTCTTGTCCAAATTACTATAAAACTACGAAATTCAAGCGCTTTAGTTTATCGATACACATTATTTTCATTGACAATATTGAAGCCTGCGAGGAAATCAAATGCCAAGTTCAAGGTCAACTCACTAATTTATTTCTAAACTAATAATACGCAATAAACTTATTTATTTCATCTCTCTACGACTTTCTGACCACGTGCAAACATTTCTACAACGTATGAAACTTTCCCTATTGATAATGTAACCGTTAATTCAGTATGTCAACAGTTTTAAGTTTCGAAGCGTATTTGCTTTCACCGTAAGTACCCGCAGCGGAAATCTGCGCTGCGCCGGCGCAAGCAATTTCAACTCAAATCTATTAAACTTACATTTTAAGTTACAATCGATCTTTTGATTTTAGTTAAAATCGATTTTAAGGATTTTAGTTTAAGTTTTCGTGAAACAGGGCCCTGGTATCATCTTTTCGCCTTTAAATTATCAATATTCAACAAAACCTGACCAAAATTGTTAGTTTAAACCTTCGCTTCCAAACCCAATAGTCATTAAAATGAAGGCGGGGGGCGGCAGGACAAATGACTACAGAGATGGTTACCTAAATAAGGGAAGTAACTGGTAATCTGCCCACCGATGATATTCTAAATGGCCACAGGTCACTAATTCTTTCCCCATTGACTCTAATGTTAATTCTCGTCTCTTAAACCGGCTCTAACTTTTTCCCAAATTTTCGTTGGGTAAAACGCTATTTGCCACAGATGGAGCAACGTGTGGCAAACTCTTGCCCAAAAGCATGTATGAGGTTGACCATGATAAAATTGAGATACACAAGCTGGAAATAGGGACAAGAAAACATGCAATTTCAGGCCCTACATTTCAACGTAACCAACCTCACAACTCTTGTATCCTTCCGCCTCAAAATCATGAATATTCACCAAAGTTGCAAACAAACTACTTAGAAAACACTCATGATTTGGATTTTTTTTTTACTGCCATGTCATAAAAAATGTACCAAGTAGCATCTTACAAAATACCAATAGTTTTCCACTTTTTTAAATATCCAGACTGGCAAGAAATATATTTTTAGAATCTGTGGACAATATGCAGAATTAACATTATCAAAGGAATATGTCTAAAGAGCCATGTTTTACCATCCTTGGCTAACATATGTTCATAGAAACTAAAATAGGCGCAATAAATATAAATTATGGTTTAAAATAGGCCTTGATGAATGAAAAAAATGCAATATTTAGTCTATGATCACTCCTCCCTAACAAATGGGTCACAGAATACACATTTTTCACAAATTTGCGAATATCTCAATGTTTCCAACATCTCAAACCTCAGAGGCATTCTACAAAGTGTTAGTGCAATCCTTGTGCTGAAGCAAGATGGCTGGACCTTTATATCAATTTCCTGAAAAAATGAACTCAAAAAGGTGGTTATGACAGAATTGACAACAAAAAGGAGGCCTTAAAGGGATCAAAATTTACATATTATTATTCTTTAAGCAACATGAATGCAACAATCACCACAAATCCTAGATTTTGATCCAAAAATATTGAACATTAAGCTGATATTTACAGATATACACCAGTTTTCTACCAGGGTGTGGTCTTATTGGCCTGACATGTCTAATGGTTCTAAGTTGGACTTTAAACTAAATGGTTAGAAATCCTTGAAATGTACAAAAAAAACAATTTATTGGTGCAAAATAACATTCCCAGCCATAATTCAACTACAAATTCCAATTACTATCATTTAATTGTAAACACAGGTGCAATTAAATCTCTAAAAACATATTAATAAAAAAGGGTGGGGTGGGGCATTTTAGCCTCTCTAAAACAGAATGATGGAGTAAAAACTGCCCAGAGAGACTGAGATATTGCTTCCTACATGAAGGGAATGCTAGAATTTAATGTTTCAAAGAAGAAACAAATGCTCATTCTGGGTAAAATAGTGGCAAAATGGAGCCAACCCCTATTTTGAACATTTTGTACATATCCATCTGCTGTACATTATTAACTGAGTGTGACCAAATTTCATTTTTTTGTAGGAAAGCTGGAGTTATTTCTAAACCCGACAAACTTAAAGATCCCATCTAAGTTATATTAGCAATGAAAATAAGGGTATTTTAAGACATTTTGACTCATTTGAGTAGTCATGTAAGCATTAATTTCTACATCGAATTAGGAGAATCTGTAGATTTTCTGTGAATTTTCCTGATTTTTAGACAAAATGAAGTGAAATTATAATACTATTCACTTTGTCTGTGCTTTGTGGACATTAAAATATTTTTCTTACTGTTAGAAATTAAAAAAAGGTGAAAATTGAGAAATTTGCCTTAAAATCACAATTTTTCGACAAAATTAAATAATTTTTTGGGGATAGCGAGCCTTGGGTCAACGTACAGTAGTTGGGATGGGACGAAATATCGAGGTCTGGTGTCCACATGGCACATTGTCATGCACGAAAATGATCCCCTGGCATTTGGAATTCGATATAAGAGTAAGCCGTAGTACCGCTGCACGGGCAAACCTTTCCTCGTAGTATACGCACTATCCGGCGCGCGCCCGTTATTTATCCGGCGCGCGCCCGTTATTTTTATGATATTTTTTTTGTGTGTGTCTCTTACCGGGCTTCGTATTATATAGTCGTTTCATTCTGATAAATAATATCTCTAAGCCATGTCATATACTGAATATATCTATATCCAGAAATATTACCCAAACTTAACGCTGCACAACTTTATTTTACGGTAAACCACGAATAGACAAATTTAAAGGTATGCCGACATAAACTGATCTCAACACTCCTAGTAACTCACTTTTTTTTATCAAAATTAAGTTAGGACCAAATTTGTAGTTACTAGGGTATGCGCTTCCTGTTGTTGTACTATATTCCAATCTTTTGATTTTGTAAGCAGTTACACCCATGACACAACCTAGCAACTCCCTTCATTTGTCTTGTATGCCACGGTAAAACCTAGTAACTCAATAGTAAATTCAATGGATGAGCTGGGGTTTAATATTCATTCATTCATTACGTTTTCCTTTGTTTTCTCAAAACAAGAAAAAAGTGAGTTACTAGGTTTTGCCTTTTTACGGGAGAACACTGCTTTAATATAACATTTTGCTGATCTGGGAGCTTTTCAAACTTATGTCATTGTATACAGATGGACAAAATAGAACAAATTATACATATTTACATAGTAACACCGTGGTTTTAATTGGCTATAGTTACCATTGTCTATGGTTACATAGTATATTGATAACTAGCGGAAAACATGGATGACTATACAAGTTCGTTAGGTGTAGTATAAAGCACGAAACTGAGGTTCTGCTGGGGAAAGAAAGACTGAAAAAAATAATTCGAGAAAAAGAAAGACTGCGGCCGGTAGTCCGAGGTTTTTTCTTCGAGAGTTTTTTCTGAAGTCTTTCTTCCCAAGCATAACCGAAGTCGAGGATTTTATCTTGCTTATAAACCGTTTAGATGAATACGTTAAATGAGAATATCCCAGAAAAAAACCTTATATCATGTTTTATGGAGTAAAAAACCGCACCTCAATGAATGACCCGATACAAGTTTACAAAATATATTTTTTTTAGAAGAATAACCCCAAATTCCTCTCTATATTCAGACAGCAGGTTATTCCTGACATTGCATATACCCCAAAGATCAAAGAGATTTAACCGTTATAGGTTTATACGGTTACATAGTATAGAATCAGGCCCGTCGGAACGATATTGATATTGGGGGGGGGGACTGCGAGCATAGCTCGTGAACGGGGTAGATCCAGTAAACGGAACGGGACATATACGATCAGATTATTGGGGCCCCGCTTCCGACGGGCCTGATTAGTAACTAACGGAGAACACATAGGCCTATACACGTGTGTTAATCTGTTGTATACGGGTATAATTTAGGAGCAATCGGTGGGAAATAATTTCGGGGTAGATTAACACATATCAAATACATCTGCCCAATCGGAAAATCTTAAAAAAAAACACAGCCAAACAATTGTGTGCAAATAAATCACCATATTGTCGCAAGGTCCCTATATAATATAACGTTGTACCGAGGGGTACGACACCAAGTCGCACTTAGTAATTATTTTGTAGCGCAAATCCCATAATGACTACCCTTGTTTTGAACCAAGCGCAAACTTGTAGAGTTAAGAGGCCTATATATGTGTGTAGGTATAAGACATACCTTCTGCTATATTGTACAGACTGTGTATAGGGGAATCTGGACTTGTTGTGCTTGCTGCAAGTTTTATACACACAATCATCTTTTATAAAACAAACCGTGTTGCGATGTAAATACTCTCTTACTCCAACAGACCACGTTTAATGACTGTTGTAAGTAGAGAACTCGGACATACAAACAGTTCTTCAGAGTTTTATATCTACTCGGACATACAAACAGTTCTTCAGAGTTTTATATCTACTCGGACATACAAACACTTCTTCAGAGTTTTATATCTACTCGGACATACAAACACTTCTTCAGAGTTTTATATCTACTCGGACATACAAACACTTCTTCAGAGTTTTATATCTACTCGGACATACAAACACTTCTTCTGAGTTTATATCTACTCTGTTTCGAAAGGATTTCTACGGCAATAATTATTGCACCTTTAGTGTGTTAATTAGTAACTTTAACTTTTATATCTACTCTGTTTCGGAAGGATTTTCTACGGCAATAAGTATTGCACCTTTTAGTGTGTTTATATCGAAAATTTCGGAAGAATCTGAACCGAAATCAAATACAGTTTGTTCATAAGTTTGACATCTTACAGGTTTGGGAAGGATTTGTAAGGTGAAATACAGTTTGTTCATAATTGTGGGATTTCGTATTGACTTAAATCAAATTGGATCCTGATTTTTCAATCTGTTTTGTATCGACGTTTTTCGAATGAATTTGTAAGGTCAAATCAAATACAGTTTGTTCATAACAGTGGGATTTCGTATTGACTTAAATCAAATTGGATCCTGATTTTTCAATCTGTTTTGTATCGACGTTTTTCGAAAGAATTTGTAAGGTGAAAATCAAATACCGTTTGCTCTCGTAACCGTGGATTCGTATTAACTTAAATCAAATTGGATCCTGATTTTTCAATCTAAGTTGTGTATCGACGTTTTTCAAAAGGATTTGTATGGTATAACTGAGGTGAAATATCGTATGGGATTATGATTACGGATGGATAGTAATTGAATACTGATTTCAAGCCGATTTTTCAATTTTGAGTATCCAACTGTACGTTAGAATTTAAATACTGTTTAAAACTGAAATTTCGTAAATCAAAATGTATTTGTGATTATAAGTGGAAACTTGTTCAAATGTTTCCTAAGTTTCGAGCTACTACACTTAATTGAGGTTTAGTTGTGTCAGATTGCAAGGACTGCTTATGTGGAATAAATCATATGCCTCTTAAACATCTAATTAAAGAACTGGAGCGGCTTTGATCAATTCGAAAACTAGAAATTAGGGGTGACAGAACAGCTTTAAGGTAAGTCGATTCTAGGATATTGCATTTAAATATTAAAATATTAGACGGATCCTCTCAGGGGCCATAATCCATGAAGTTTTGATCCGATACATGCCAATATCGAAAGCAGCCGAGATCTTTGGGGGATAAACCTATATTTCAAGTTTCGTCAAAATCGGTTAAGAATTGTGACCTGTAGAGAGTCCACAAACAATTGTGGACGGACGGACGGACGGACAGGGGCGACGACATAATACGTCCACATGAAAATTTGGGCGTATAAAAATATTAGACGGATCCTCTCAACGGATGTTAGTATGGGTTATTCACTGTCGGATTTACTCATTAACTAGACAGTGACTCAAGCACCAAGCAAGGGGTTATTGTGTATAATAATTTTTGCACTGTCGTAATAATTTCTTACAATTACTGCAATCTGAAACATCTGCCATCAGCCCGACTTTGCTCGGTTGTGCCTAAAATACACTCTCATCACCTCTAGTCAGAAGGGTGAGGCATTAATATCAGTGTCGGACTGGTGGGCCGCCAGGTCATTGACCAAGGCCAACACAAGTACGCGTAAGGAGGGGGTGCCGTGAGAGTGAAAATTGACAACCGCAAACCCATTTTCGAAGCATTTCAGCCCAAAGAAGAAGAACGGAAATATTTGGCGATTATTTCGGCGATAATGACTTATGAAGAACTAAGTAGAGGTTAAAAGATAAATTACACGGTTATTGGTATAAAGAGGTCAAACTCAGAAAGTTCTTTCCTTGTAGTACAATTCTTTTTTTTGGGGGGGGGGGGGAGGTGTTTGTCAGTCATTTTTCCCTATATTTTCTTTTTCCTGTCGCGTGTCATGTCCTCTCCTCTTTTCTTTCTTCCCACTCTCTTATCTTTCTCTTTCTTTCTTTCTTTATAGGCTTAGGTCCAATTTGTTTTAAATTATTATTATTATTATTATTACATATGTATTTATATAGCGCTCCTTTCATGATAAGCATGTTCAGATGCGCTTTACAATAATAATAACACAACACAATGGATAACATGACAATATCAATATAGAATATAAATAGGCTTTTAAAAATATGTAGTCGTGTAAAAATAGAAATCAACATATAAATAAAAACTAAATGAGCTTCTTGGCTTATAGATCATCTTTGTATCTAAATTCGTCTTTGATCTTGACTCAGTGGTCTTATGACGTCATCTTTCATACTTGTTGTAACTCATTTTAGTGTAAAACACACTTTCATCTCCGTCTACTCCTGAAGGTATGTTAGGGGGGGGGGGGGGTAGCCTAGAAAGCATATCTTTTATCTCAATCCGTCACGTTTTTTAGGACTTCGAATTTTGTCTAATGGCTGGAATTGTTCGTACTTGGTTTTATTTTAGTATATTATCTTAATCCGTTATAGTTTTTTATTAATTCTTTGTTATAATATCACGCTTCTTTGATAATTAACAAATCTATCAAATTTTGTAAGTTACATTTTTAGATATGAAAAATTAGTATTATTTTGAAATGTTGAATAATATATTTTGAATCATCCTGTGTATATAAATGAAACCAAGTTTAAGAACTTCTGTAAATTGCCTGCAGCAGATTGGAACACTATATGCTACCAATGTCATTCGTAGTTTTCCAGTTCAATTTCAGTTCGTGTCTGTGGCTGCGCATTGTTCATTTATTTTTATCGTTGTCTACCCTACCCTATATATCTTTTTGCTAATCCTCTAAAGCAGGCAAATAGAATACCGTATTTCCTCGAATACAACCCCGGCCTGGATTACAACCCGGGCCTCGAATAGAACCCGGGGGTAAGGGGGTGTTGAGATAAATACAACTCGGGTCTCGAATAGAACCCGGGTCTCTAATAATAACCCGGGTCTAACGTAAAAACTGAATACTCCCTGTCAAAATATAAATTAATTGATGATCGCTGCACGGAGGTAGAATTGTCTCATGTCACGCACAGAGAGTTTAGCCTTCGTATTTGCAAGACCGACAATGTCTGCTTGTTTTACTTGTCCAAAATGTCACTCCTATAAAAGATTCTGAAGCATTAATTCGGGTTTGAAAAAATACAACCCGGCCTCGATTATAACCCGGGCCTCGAATAGAACCCGGGGGTCGGGGGGTGCTGAACGAAATAGAACCCCGGGGTTGTATTCGAGGAAGTACGGTATACATTCACGAGACGGACAATGCACATTTTAAGAACATATAAAACTAAGCGGGGGAAGGTATTTAAATATGGTTATCACATCTTCTGTACAAAGTAAGCTAACGTATGTAAGGTCGAAAAAAAAAGAAATTTGGTTTAAAGCGAGAATTTCATATTTTATAAGAAAGTCAAAACATAATTATCTCTATGTCTTTTGCTCAATAGGTGGTCAACGCACTATTATATGATCATAGGCATTATTTCCCACCTTTAAAAGTCATTGACACGGGAAATAATAACACAATTACCCCCCTTGTTTTCCTACCCCCCCCCCCCAATGTGATAGCTATCTTCAAACGTTTGAATTTGAAGTTAAAAATGATATTTTGGCTAATTTCTTAACTGGCAATAATGAATTAACAAGGCACGACCATCTATGTTAAAGCTTTTTTAAAATACATTTTAAAAATAGAACTTAAACATATGAAATTGAAACTTTAACGGCCCACTGTTCTCCTCTGGAGGGGTTAATAAACACTGACATACTACCTACAGTAAGGATATGGGAGGAATTTGTCCTACACAGAGGACCTACCGCCTACTCTTCATCGGGATGTATTTTGTCACCTCTCCCCCAAACAAAAAATAATAAATAATTGAAAAAAAACCCCAAAACTCTCGTATAATCTTTTTAGGCACAATGGGGACCACATTTAGCAAAATCTCCCCATCATAAACTTGTAGGGTTAAATTGGTTTAGATTTTTTGCTACAGGGATTTGAAGTTGACTGGGGTGAAAATCTCACTTCCGATACATTTCACTGCTCCGCAGAAAGACATTTTACTCCCCCATCCCTTCGCTGTAATATCACCAGTATTGCCCAAAACTGCTATAAAATTGCAAATTTGATCCATTTTCTCCTATTCTAGACCAAAAAGTCAACCTAAAAATGCAGGAAGAGGAGAGAGAAAAAAATTAAGGGAAAAATTGTCTATTAATAACTCGCACTACATTCATGAAAACTAGGCAAATAATTACTAGTCTAAGTCCTGATCTAACAACCAAGGTAGTTAGATCAACCAAGGTAGTTAGATCACTTGAGCTCTAGACCCTCGAATTGGCTATCTAATACACAATAAAAAGGAGGTTGCCGTCCGCCTCTTCTGAACCAACTGGGATAATCATCGAAGACGGACATCTGGGTTTCTGCTAAATGGTAAGGCCAGCTCAATTTTGAGTCATAGGTCGCGAGATGTAAACCTTAACCTTAACCCTATGCTTACCCTAACCTTTAACTACGATCTCACTAACAATCACGTCCCCCCCCCCCTTATTTACACCACAACGACCTTGACAAACATTGAGCTGGCCTTAACTTTTAGATTAAGCCATGTTGTGTTCTTTAAGCGAACTGTTGTTGTTTATTTTAAATGTAACGTACTATAACACACGTGATATAATGGGTAGGTTAATTTAATTAAGTTTATTTATCGGTCAGCGGCAGGAGTTTTTTTTATGTGCGGGGGTGGCCGAATGGTTTGCACGCAGTAGATCCCTTGGTGGGGATCACGGTGGCTAAGTGGATAAGGCGCTGGTTCGCTAGCCTGGAGGTCGGGTGTTCGATCCCTGCATTGGCCGAGAAAGTTCATCTCGATTTTCCGACGTGATTTCCCCTTGTCAGTGATGCAGAAGGAGGGCCTGACAAGGACAGCTGCCTAGTCGTTCGGATGGGACGAAAAATCGAGGTCCCGTGTACACATTGGAGTGCACGTAAAAGACCAACCTGAAGCGAGCGAACCTGCGACCTTCAGACTAGAAAGTCAGGGCCTTGCTCACTTACAAAATTAACAATATGTTATTTATTGGTATTACCAAAAAAGCAAAACCATATTCCCAAGTAACTGTAAAATATCTTTCAAAATGCATTATTCCACCCGTGTATAAGATTAGTATTGTTTGGGGAGGGATGGATTTTAATCACCATTTCTCCGTAAAAGATACAGATATTTTTTTATTGCTTTAATTATTTAATAAAACCGCTAAAAAAATTCTTAGACCAAGTAAAACTTCGCCGATAATAATTATCAGAAATCAATCTTCCCATAAAATTGAAACATTTTCATCTGAACATTGACTGAACTATATTAGTAAATATTTAAGGGTGGGTGTATTATGAAGTATTGGTCAATTTGCAAATTAAACGGCAATAGAGGCTCATATGAACACTAATAAATTGTATATTACAAATTAATTTTGAATATATTAACCTGGATGCCGTGTGGCTCCACCCTAAAACTCCAATAATTATTATGTGAGTCATCAAAATAGTGTATAAATAAATTTAATTTCAAATTTAATTAAATTGATAAGAACATTATATTACAATACACTGTTTGAAATGTAGTGTCATCAAATTTAATACAAATGATAAGATCTCTATATTACAATAATATACAGAATAATTCTAAATACAACGGCATTAAAATTAATCATAACAAGTAAATATAAATCAATAAATTGAATGATGGAAATGATTTGAATATGTGTACGTAAATTAGAAAACTGCGCTTTCTTAGCCATAAACTAAATAAAATAAAAACCAAGTACGAACAATCCAAATCAAAAGACAGAATTCGAAGTCCTAAAAACGTTATAGGCAAAATAGTGTATTCAAGCAAAATAGTGTAATCAGCAAATGGACTGCTCGTGATACACAGTCATTTTGTTAGCTTATGACCTAGAATCCTCTTTAACGTAGCATCATAATATCACAGTATTTTAGAAATTGCAAAGGCATTGATACAAATCAATTAAGTAGTTTGTATACATTTATAAGAAATCTGCTTTTGACAAAATAACTCTCAAATAATAACACAGTTTTAAGCTAAAATACATATGAATGGGAACAAAACCAATGATAGTCTCGTACCGATAATTATCCCGAACAACTTATATCAATCTTGCTGCTAGAATTCTAAAGGAAAACTGACAACAAAACCTATTATACTCTTCATTAAATTGGCCATTTTAACACGCTTTAACGCCATATATTTATCTTTTTAGTTATTGATAAAACATATTCATCAGTAACTGTATAATACCTGTCAAATGCAATATGACAACCGTTTATTGATTTGTCGTTTATCTTTCCTCACGAACGAGCAATAACTTGTTTATTAAAAGTTTCGTATTTTATTCAAAATGAGGAATCAAAATGGGGATTACGGTCCTACCAACCCGAAGCGAGCGAACACGCGACCTTTAGACTAGCGAGCCAGCGTCTTACTCACTTACAAATCTAACTATATATATATTATTTATTGGTATTAGCGACAAAAAAAACAAATATTCCCTAGTAGCCGTAAATACGCTTCAAATACAATATGAAATGCGTTTATTGATTTTTCGTGAAATAGCTATTAATTTTACATTCATCAAGTAATACAGCAATTTCTGAATGTTTTCCTATCATATTTTTGTCTCCATGAACGAGCAATAACTTGTTTATTAAACGGAATTATTTTCTCTTGTAGCGGCAGTAGCTTTACCGCAAAATTATTTTGTTGTTGGCGATATTTAATTATATTATTGACAAGTTTGGGGTGAAAATTGGGTTTAACGTCGTACATTCGTGAATCATTGGGAGGCTTACGACCAAACCCAAGTCATGTTTTTATATACTTGGCATCGAAACAGGCCCGTATCTAGACACCGTTAAGCGGGGGGGGGGGGCATTACCTTTCGGTAGGGGGGCGAACATTTTGAGGAAATATTCGGATAGGTCATAATCATCATGCTAATAAGCATTCTAAAATAAGTATTCAAACTAAACAAAAATCTTGATTTTTAAAATTCATTTAAAACTATTTTAGATTAGTACAAAAAAGATAGGCTGTCGGGCAACGAAACATACGCCCACAGCATCTAAATCGTCTGGGCAATCAACAAAAGTTGTCGCATATTTTACTCTTTTCGGTAATGAAACATTTATAATACACTAAAATCTGATTAAAAGTAACAACTCATTGTGTAATTATCAGAAAATCATTCGAATTTGTTTGGCATTGATAAATTTCTCCTCCGTGCTAACGTTTAGTATACGAAACATGTAATATTCTTGATTTAGCTGTTCAAGTTATCAAAATTCATTGAAACGCACTATACTCGTTCGTTTCATGACCTACAACACTGTGTACCAATTTAAGGTCAATCGGGTATTAACTTTAGCCTCTAGAGCGTTCACAATATTTTTTGAACTGATCAAGGGCTATAACTCTGACAGCAATTATCAGAAATCTCTGAAAATCATGACCATGAAATTGCTTAGCTTTACTTAACTTTAGCGGGAAATGTTATTCAATGAACTCAGTCAAGACATTAGCCTAATAACATATATACCTAAATTAAAGCAGGGTTGTTATGTTCCAAGAGTAAGGTTCTATGTTCTTAGACCAAGTAAACCTTCGCCGATAATAATTATCAGAAATCAATCTTCCCATAAAATGGAAACATTTTCATGTGAACTTTAATTGCAGTATTTGTCAATTTGCAAATTAAACGACAATAGTGATTCATATGAAAACTAAAAAAATTTATATTGCAAATTAATTTTGAATATATTAACCTGGATGCCGTGTGGCCCCACCCCACAACTCAATCAATTATTATGTGAGTCATCAAAATAATGTGTAAATAAATTTGATTTCAAATTTAATTAAATTGATAAGAACAATATGTTACAATATACTGTTTGAAATGTAGTGTCATGGAATTTAATAAATCTATCTGTCTAGTTGGTGTTTAACGTCTGCTTCCACTTAAGTGATATCGCAGACAAGACATAGGAGAGCCGAAGCTACTTCCTGTTTTTTAGAATATGATTTGGCAATCTTTCTCTTAAGGCCTTAGGCCATGGATTAGGGTTAGTGGGAAGTTCTTCCCTTTATTTAATAAAAGCATATCGTTTGGTGGATGATCTCTTCTGCTTCTTGATTGGTAGATGTCATCTTTGTGGGATTTGTGTTTAGGTGCCAGGCCTGTCTTCTCGTGACCTCCCCTTACTCCACTATCCAACTCTGTAGATTTTTGGCAGAATAGTGTTTAGATGCCGAGCCCATCTGATCATGACTCCCTCTTACTCCACTATCCCGCCAGTTATTTATATTGGTATTATTGTTAAAAATAAATAAAATAATGGAAATAATTTAATAATAAAAGGCAAAAAAATAAATTTGTAGGATGGTTGGGCTTCCTTCGAGAGGACGTTTTTACTCAGCCATTCTACGTTAAAATAAATAATCGAGAGTAAATAAATTAAAATAAGTAAATTAAAATAAATAGATGAAAATAAATTAAATTAGGGATATTAATAAATTAAAATTTAAAACAAAAATTTGTAGGATGGCTGGGCTTCCTCCGAGAGGACGTTTTTACTCAGCCACCCTACGTTGTAAAAATAAGTTAAGAAAATAAAAATAAGTAAAAAGTAAATAAAGAAAAAAAAGGATAAAAGACCCCTTGGCAGGTGGAATTCGATATAAGAGTAGGCCGTAGCGCCGCTGCCCAGGAAAAATTTCCCTCATAGCACACCTTATGGCGTATGCCTGTCTTCCATTAGCTCAGGTTAAGTGCATAACAGTAGGACGTTAAACCCCATTTCATTCATTCATTCAGATTCCTTGGTAGTAGGCCGTAGTGCCGTCTCAATTATTGTAGTTGTTGTTGTTCTTAGTGTTTTACGTCCGCTTCAACCGAAGGTGATATCGCAGACAAGTCTTATTTGTATTATCTTAGCGCACGCGCAGGGATCTTTCCTGTTACAGGAAACTGTAATACCCGTAAGAAACCCACGAGGTCGAGAAGGCACCCAATGCCACAACTGCGCAGACCAGGGATCGAAACCACAACCGCAAGCCAGAGGTGACCAGCCAGCTAGAGGTCGAAGCGTGACACTCTAGACCACTAGGCCAATTATATTTGGTTGTATCCTTAAAGGCACAATAACACTCTTGTTGTAACTAAATAATTTGTCCCAATCTTTATTCTGGTCAACAAATTGTACTATTCTACAATATTCCAATTAATAAATGATACAAATTTCATCTTAACACACCTAATTTTAAAAATTGGAAAAATTCAACTACATGTCGTAACATAGTTTGAAAAGCTTTACGTAAACACTTCCAAATGCAACTTGGATTTAAACATACTTTCGAACCCTCTGGACAATTATGATAGGTTGTAATGGATAATTTACACAACAGATAGGACACTTAAACATCTTGTAGTTCAAATAAGGCTATTTTTATTTTACTCGACCTGTCAAGCCAGCAAGAGTGTTATTGTCTCTTTAAATAAACGATAAAGGTGATGACAAGGTGCACGATATGACATGAACCGACAGTTTTGAAATTGAAAATGTCTCACAAAAAATGGAGTGTCATAGAATTTTAGTTAAAACAATATTATTTTGTGTTTCGTTTCGTTCACCGATTTATTCACTTGTGATTTTTATATCCACCATAAATCCATATATTCCTCTACTGGTCCAGTGATATATTATGCTTTTTGCACGGGGTTTCTGGCTGTTTCCTTCAGTGTTTTTTTTAGTTTTCTTTTACCGTTTACTGAAACAGAGAGAGGGGAAGAGAAATTGGGTTCAACGTCCGTTCGACACAAACTAGGTCAGTTCGCGACTGACATATATATGGTTTAATTTTATTTCAATAACTCGGTGGGCGTAGGGGTCTTTATCAGTTGGAGGTAACCGGAGGACCCGAAGAAAACCCACGAGGCTGGACAAGCGACCCTTCCCCTCGTCGCGTACAACTGTGGAATCGAACCACCCTATTTGACTCAATGACAGACCTTCTGATACAGCGCGCAGGTACTAACCATTTGGTCATCCCCGCACATAAAAGAACTTCTATCGCTGACCGTTAAATAAACTTAATTAAATTACCCTGTCCATGTAATAGTATGCCTTCAGTAAAGGGCCTAAGTCCGTAACTCAAAATCCCCCAAAAGCTTCGACATCGAAAATACGAATTATTGGTCAATTTAAATCAACATTGATGATGTAAACTTACCGGGAAAAGATTAGCTTCTAAAATCCATATTTAAGAAAAAAAAAAAAAATTAAGTTGTATTGGGAGACTTGAGGGACGAGGCTAGACATACTGCACCAAACCAAACGGAGTAATGTAGACTGGAATAACTAGACGCTATAAATGTGCACTTGATTGCGACTGCTGGTGTATTTCGTCGAACATAACTTATTTGAAATTGGAGTAAAAACGGAAACCATAGAATGAAAATCAGTTTATATACATTCATATTACAGTATTATATGCGCTGTGATCCACTTTTTATGAATTTCTAGGTCCCAGATGTTAGCGATTTAGCTCCTTTAACCCAGTCGGAGAACGTTAAACCTCATTTCATTTAATTTCAGTGAAGCTAAATATGTAACGTTATGATCCTCAGCACCGATTATTGTGCGTTTAATGTGAACTAAGGAAAAACCATAAAACAACCAGTTGTGTGTTGTGTGGATCGACAAACCTTAGTCCGGAGATAAATTCACTTATTGAACAATTTATTCTTTTATCAAAACGATTTAAATCTCCACAAAACAACGCTTAAGTATTTTCAAATAAAAAAAAGGCTCTATATTTTTTTAATCATGTATCCTATAATATGTTCTATATTTATGTAATTATGTATGTATGTATAATTATATTCTTATTTTTATAATATGTACATGTATCTAAATCGGAGAGAGGGGTTACACATAGGCATAGCCCGTTCCCCAATCCAAATTAAGATTTAATGGATACAAAAATTGTTTAGAGAAAAAAACCTAAGGAAAAAACCAAATCTGAATTCATTTTGAAATTAATCCTTGCAAATTAATAATTCTGGTCTAGTTTGACATCGTACCCTTGATTCGTCCCCATGTAGTTCGTCGTGTTAATTCAACACATCAATCAAGTTCCGTATAAAAAATGTATAGGCTTTGAGATATCTAATCAAAGTCCGAAGTATTTATATTGTCGGTCATTGTTTCTGTGTGGTCGGGGGGGCCTTGGTAAGACATGGCCTAGCCCCGTTGAATACTTACTTAGTCGGACATGTTGCGAGCAAGACCGATAGAGATTTGATTTTATACTTCCAGCCGGCGTATACGAAATGAAATGAAATGTAATGGGCATTAAACGGGCATACGCCATACAGTGTGCTTTGAGGGAAATTTTGCCCGGGCAGCGGCGCTACGGATTACTATAGTATCGAATTCCAAATTCCAAGGGATCTTTTACGTGCACGTCAATGTGCACACGGGACCTCGCTTTGTCGTATCATCCAAACGACTAGACAACTGTCCTTGTCAGGTCCTCCGTCCTGAATGAACTTTCTCGACAAATGAAGGAATCAAACAACACCCGCAGTGGCGGATCAAGGGGGGGGGGGGGCTGGGAGATTTAAAAACGCAAAATCGGACAAGTTTTCTGGTTTTTATTGTATTTCTTTGAGAACTATTGCCCAGAAGATATCTAAGATAGCACAACATAGTTTTAAGCCCTTCGGATACCCTATCCCCCCCCCCTTTGCTCCTGACCACCCCTTTTAGTCACCCCCCTGGAGTAAATCCTGGATCCGCCACTGACCCGACCTCCAGAGTAGCGGGTTAGCGCCTAACCCCCCGCGATCTCCCAGCGCATACGTATAACCTTAATATAAATCAGCCCCAAATGATTGGAGCAAGGTTGGAAATGCGTGTCGAATATTGCAGCAGGGGGCCATTTTCAGAAGGGTGTGGCTTACTTTATTGGCGGATAGTTTCTACTGAATGAAAGACGTGGGATGTGAAATCGTAGCCCCCACCCCTTTGATCATTTCCAAATGATTATCTCTGATTGTATATAGATGTTTGTCTGTGTTACATATTGACTGTTACTATATCTTCATTGTACTATGGTTGTCATTCGGGGATCACGGTGGCTAAGTGGATAAGGCGCTGGTTCGCTAGCCTGGAGGTCGGGTGTTCGATCCCTGCATTGGCCGAGAAAGTTCATCTCGATTTTCCGGCGTGATTTCCCCTTGTCAGTGATGCAGAAGGAGGGCATGACAAGGACAGCTGCCTAGTCGTGCGGATGGGACAAACAACCGAGGTCCCGTGTACACATTGGCGTGCACGTAAAAAAAACCTTGGGCAAAATTCCCCTCATAGCACACTGTATGGCGTATGCCCGTCTTCAATTAGCCCAGGTTAGGTGCTTAAGCGTAGGACGTTAAACCCCATTTCATTCCTGGTTGTCATTCCATATAATTGTGTCATGTGTTAGGTATCAATCACACAACATTATTAAACGAGTTAATACGAGACGAATTTCGTCCAGTAACCAGGGTTCCAGAATTCGGTCAGGGTCATATTTTCGGATTGTTCAACTAATTTAAAGGTCAAACATAGCAGATCTACATTGCTACCTTGAAACCTTTGACCAAGTTTGTGTTTAGTGGACTTTACCCCCCTCTCCCTCTCTCTCTCTCTCTCTCTCTCCCTCTCTCTCTTACTCCCCAGAATTGTTCAACTAAAGGCCAGACATACATTAATACCTTGATACCTTTGACCAAGTTTGTGTTTAGTGGACTTTACCCCCCTCTCCCTCTCTCTCTCTCTCTCTCTCTCTCTCCCTCTCTCTCTTACTCCCCAGAATTGTTCAACTAAAGGCCAGACATACATTAATACCTTGATACCTTTGACCAAGTTTGTGTTTAGTGGACTTTCCCCCCCTCTCTCTCTCTCTCTCTCTCTCTCTCTTACTCCCCAGAATTGTTCAACTAAAGGCCAGACATACATTAATACCTTGATACCTTTGACCAAGTTTGTGTTTAGTGGACTTTAACCCCCCCCTCTCCCTCTCTCTCCTCTCCCCCCCCCCCCTCTCTCCCTCTCTCTCTCTCTTACTCACCAGAATTGTTCAACTAAAGGCCAGACAAAGCAGACATACATTGGTATCGTTGATTAAATATCAAACGCGTAAATATTTGAAATATTTGATCCTAATATTCTTTGAAATGTTTAGTACATAGAGATGAAATCTGTGTTGCTGCTGTCAAATATCCGCTTATTTTGTCATCTGTGTTTGTGTTTATTATTATAAATCTGAAATTGGTATTGTATGAACATCTGCATTGATAAAATTAAAAGATGGGATGGTTGCTCGCACACGTATAAATGATATTATAAACCCAATGTTCCACCCTTCTGTTTAGTCTTGTAAGTTATCAAGATTCTTGTTTGCTGTTATCCATGTAAAAAGTGAACAAAGAATATGGCCGCTGGTATATTATACTCTATCATGTCTCTCAATATCACACCAAATAATGTCTGAATATTTTATACATTAGGATCAGTGACCGGTTTGAACAGTATCATAAACATTCGATTTCGAATGAATGCGCGTGAATACGAAACTAAGAGCCATCTGTGTAATTTTAAAAAAAGGCACGTAAATACGAAACTAAAGGAGGATTATCTGATTTCAAATGACTGCACGTTAATACGAAAGTAGAGTTCTTTGAGCATAAATATTGCACAAATTCTCCCTTCCCCCTATATTTTATTGCCCGACAAGGTTACAAAACGTTTTTAAACACAAATATTTGTCGAGAGATAAAATATTGGTTATTGAAGTTAACGCTGTATGACGTGGGGACGTGAAGGTAGCTCGTTGTTCGTTATTCGTTGTTCGTTTTTCGCGAATAACAAACAACGAGCTGGTTTGTTGTTCGAGCTGGTTCGTTGTTCGTTATTCACCAGCTCGTTGTTCGTTATTCGCCAATAACGAACAACGAATAACGAACAACGAGCTACCTTCACGTCCCCGTATGACGTTCCATGACGCTCGAAATATAGTGGAATTTAAGGTCACTAGTGAGCACAATATATCGATATTTGCTCCGGTCGGATCTGTGGTTTATTTACGAAAGAAATGAAATGAACACCCACAAGAAGGATTTAGAGGTGATGGGCAATAACCAAGGATACGACAGATGTTTGGTTCTGGCTTTCTCGTTTTTCACGTTTTTGATTGTTTAGAAAGGAAAGATATTGTTAATGTTAAACTGAAACTAGTGGTGCATGGGGTGTGGTTTTAATTTAGGAAAAACAAAATCTTTGGCAGTCGACGATATTGTTTTCGGCTCTTCGTTCATTGCGTTCACGGGGATTCAGTGCGTATATCGTTGGCTTGCCTTGGCTGAGCAGGTTACTCGGGAATTTTCCAGAGTGGTTCCCCTTGTCGGTGGTACAGGTGCACGGGCCTGACATGGGACAGTGTATAGTCGATCGAATGGGACGAAAAACTCGGGTCCCGTTTACATATTGACATGCACGTAAAAGATCCCTTGACAGTTGAATTTCGATATATGAGGTAGGCCATAGTGCTCTGTCCGGGCAATCGTATCCCTCATAGCACACTGTATTGGACAGAGCAGTAGGACGTTAAACCCCATTTCAGTTCACACGTTCACGCTAGGGTAAATGTGAAACTATGCGACCTATTATACAGATGTTAGATATGTAGCCGGACTATTTCTGTTATTTATAATATTTGACACCAAGTCAAGTGTTTAGTTAAAACAATGAAAGGAATTTTTAAACAATCGATTAATTAGACTACATCATATATACAATATTAAAATAATTCACGTTCTTTTATTCTTGGGAATCACGGTGGCTAAGTGGATAAGGGGCTGGTTTGCTAGCCTGGAGGTCGGGGGTTGGATCCCTGCATTGGTCGAGAAAGTTCATCTCGATTTTCCGGCGTGATTCCCCCTGCAGAAGAAGGGCCTGAAAGGGCGACTGCCTAGTCGTTCGGATGGGACAAAAACCGAGATCCCGTGTCCACATTGGAGTGCATGTAAAAGATCCCTTGTCAGTTGGAATTCGATATAAGAGTAGGCCATAGCGCCGCTGCCCGGGCAAAATTTCCCTCATAGCACACTGTATGGCGTATGCCCGTCTTCCATTAGCCCAGGTTAGGTGCATAATAGTAGGACGTCAAACCCCATTTCATTCATTCATTCTTTTATTCTAATGTATTCTAATAGGGCGTGGTCAGTGCGAAATACAGAATACGCGAAACAGATAAAGGATACGCTTAAAGTATCATTGCGCAAATTTCTTGTATTTGGCTAAATCCATATTGAAATATACTCATAACCCTTTTTTAACATTTAATTAAGTCAATAAAATCATAATATGCTCCGGTGGGGGGGGGGTAACCTCCCGGGTGGGGGGTGGTGGTAACCTCCCGACATGGATCAAGTGGCCCATCAAAAGAATTTAGCGAAGTTTACAGGTGCAGGGCGGTATGTAGGATTTTAAAAGTGGGGATGCAGCAAAGTTGTGGGGCGCCAATATAATGCCAAAGTTACTGATATTGATCATGATCAAGTGTATCATTTTATAATTCAAAGACTGTCAAAGAATTTGTGGGGGGGGGGCGCCATTCTGTGATACCCTGCTAGATACGGCCCCGAGGTGGCGTTGGCTTTGATCATATTTGGTTTATATAAATATCTTCTGTAGAGAATGTCGAATTGAGTGGACACATTTTCAAACAATCACCACGTGACTACAGTTACAAAAATTTACGATATGTGTGTCTCAATTTGACCCAAGTCATTTTCAATTGTATTTGCACTGGAAGCTCCCAGATATACGATTATACGAGCAATGAGGTCATCCACACGTTCAGTCAAAACTGCATAAATCAGCACAAAATTGTATAAATCAGCATAAAATGTTAATAAAAAAAACATTATTAGTCTATAACATACTGACCTACTCATCACAGACAGGATCAGTAAAAGAAGGCTTTTTAAGACCCACGTCGGTCCATCGCACACCATTTCTATAAACTACATTTATCATACGATCGTTTCGAAATTTATGTATGTTGTTTACATTGGTAGGACGAAATGCCAGTTTAAAATTGATATTGAAAAGTTTAGTTTTGATGCCGCGGGTACAACTAAAAATTGAAGTGCCCCAGGGAAGAATGATATATAAGTCACTTGTTCAACGAACCCCAGTTAATGGCGCCATCTGATAGCAAATCGTATAAGCTTTCGGAGGAACAATCAATTGCAGGTAAAAACGATCTGAGTCGCATCGAACCAAGGCCCTTCTGAAATGACCTCCCGGACAAATACAAGTCAATCGTACCCTTTATTTGGCCTTTATTTGTCTGACAAGTGGCATGGAAGTCAGTTATTTACTGGTAATTATGATTCGTACTATTAAACATCATTTTGAAGTTGTATTTAAACCAACTCCTTGTTCTTTTCCCGTCAAACATTCTCGTCCAAAAGTTTGTTTTGCAATTTATGCGAAAAGACATTAATGTGACTTAGATCTTCCTTCATCAGGGTATGGGTGGGGTGGGCAAATCTAATAAGATCCCCCCCCCCCCAAAAAAAAAAATAAAATAAAAATATTTCGCCATATTTTTTATGCTGGCTAATTCAGTCGCGAATGGAACCTATCTTTAATAAAATATTTTAACAGAACTGTTAGTTGCCAAGTTAGATATGACTTCATACTTTTTCCCGATTCTTGGACTTTCCTTGGGCGTCTTAAACAAACTCGGTTTTCGAGGCACAACACGTGGTTCGCATTAAAAAGAAGAAAACTACAAATTACCCTGTGTCTTAATTCACCAGCTGAGAAACTCCCGCCTCTTATCATGTCTGTTTAAATTCCAGTTAATCAAAATGATAAAAGTTTGTAGATTTGGCTAGCTCGGTGAACTTTTATCATTTACCAAGTAGGAAGCATTGTTTGGCATGAATTAATTGTATCTAACAGCAGCATTAAAGGCAGATATATTTCCTTCTCGGTGGTTGATCGTTCAGATGGGACAACAAATCGAGGTCTCGTAGTGCACTTAAAATATATCTTGGGATTTCACGAAGAGTAAACGGAATCGACGTCAGGGCCCTGTTTCTCGAAGACTTAACTAAAGATTAGTGAGTAGCCAATCAACATTGAAGTATCTACTGAAATTTGGATTTTATCTTTTGTTAAGATTTCGTGAAACAGTCCCCGATAGACAACTTAGATTTAAAGCATACTAGGAAAGATCCCTAGACCGGAAATGTTTAATTTTGTGTAATGGGACCAGAGGCAAGAATTCCTCGGGGAACTACGAATGGAATTGGCATCATAACCTTTCTCCGGACAGAACGGCTTTGAATGCGTTATGATTAAAGCCGTTCCAGGGAAGGAGGGTTGGGAAGCCGAATGGTAGAGCGAACGAGTGGTCTGTAATTGAGTGAACTGGCGGCGCGGGGTTTCCATTCCCGGTTGTACATTACAAGCCTCATGCGTTTGATCTGGGTCCTCCGGTTTCCTCCAACTGCTAAAGACCCTTGAATTGAACCATACTTTAACCCTGAAAGCACCTAATTTGTGTCGAGGGACTTTAAATCTCATAGCGCTCTCTCCCTGTCTCTCTCCCCCCTGCTTCAGGGAAAATACCGGGTAGCTGTCAGCGCGTACGAGTGGTATCATAAGTTCTGTAATTAAGTCAACTGGCGTGGTTTCCATTCCCCGGTTGTACGTGACAAGTAGTAGGTTGCCTGTCCAACCTCGTGGGTTTGCTCTGGGCCCTCCAATTTCTTCCACTGCTAAAGACCCTAAAATTGAATTGGACCATACGTTAGTCCTGAAAGCACCTAATTTGTGTCGAGTGGACTTTAAACCCCATGCCCCCCCCCCCCCCCGTTCCAGGGGAAATACCGGGTAGCTGTAACGACTTCATATATTATAGTTTATTCCTAGCCGTGAAATAGCCTGTCTAATTTTGGATATCTATATTTAACCATTGTGTGGTATATAACAATAATTACAACTAAATAACAACAGATTGCCCGTCAGTACAGGGGTCACATGTCATGTCTGGGATTCAACCAGTCCATCAAGGTCAAGGTCAATGTTTGGCACGGAGAAGAAAATTTACTATAAATAATCTAAATCGTTTAGTTCCGATGTCTAAAAATAAAAACCAGGACCATGTTTCTCGATATCTCAACTAAAGATGTGAAAAAGGCCCCAGAAGTTTTAAAATGTTATTTATATATTCGATGGTTCTACAGGTTTAGACTTGTCTTATAATTATTTTGTCCGTGTATTTTATTGTAATTTCAATAATGTAGAATATATCAGAGAAGCTGTTTAGTCTTTTGTCCATTAAATACATGTTAATTCGACATTACTCTTGTCAGTACGAATGTTGGTGGGAAGACAGGAGAGGTGTGTCTGGTCGTTGGGATGGGACGTAAAACCTAAGTTAAACCGAGTAGACATAGATGTGCGCGTATTAGAAAAGAACAGGCCAATTGGGGTACGAGGTTTTGTCACACAATAATAAAATGAAGATTATTTACATCATTTCACGAAATTTTAACTTAAGATACAATCCAAATTTTAGTACATACTTTAATCTGATTGGCTAAGCGCTAAAATCAATCTAATACTATCCAATCGAATTACTAAAATCGGATTTTATCTTAGTTAAAATTTCGTGAAACAGGCCCCTGATTTCTTTTTTATATATCTAGGATGTATTTCATATTCATAAATCGAGTTATGCAAAAGGTGGTTTTCGTGTGACATAGAGTAAAAATAGAAGTAAAATAAATATCAAAAGCCTTCAGTATAATGGTGACCAGATTAACGTGAATAATAGTTGGAACGTGACTGTCTTGAGAATAATGTATTTAATATCTTGAATAAATATATTCAACATATTGTGAAAAGACTCAAACAAATTCTTTTCATTATTCATACCGAACAGGAAATAAATTAAAAACCGAAACTTCACATTAACAAACTAAAACATATCAAATAACACCACGACTAGGAAGGGAAGGATTAACAAGCGGTAGGTCTTTCCCCGGACAATTTAGTGTAAAAGGGCCCCTATCGAATGCAACAGCCAAGACTTCAATGAGGTCCCCGTTTGTAGACTGAATAAGGGCACAGAAAATGGCCATCGTATTTTCAAATCTAAATTACATTCTTTTGATCATCCAATGGAACTTTTGAATTTGTACTCAATTTGTCCAACTCTGGCCCCCATCCCAGTAGTTCCGGCTAGGGTATTACATCATAGAATAATCACGTTTTCAAAATTGCGGCACACAGTAAATTTAAGCAAGTTGCACTTACACAAGTTCTTTTTTGTTGTGTGGGTCAAAATTCGATAGTTTACGATGTAAGAAATAACCATAGCTGGACAACAAACGAAAGATGGATGGCAACTATGCCCAAACAGCATAACACAGCGTACAATGGTATACCACAAACAAAAGCTTTTATTTTGTGTGAGTGAAGGAAATATAATATAATCAGTGTGTGACAAAATATTTAGTCTTAAAAATTGTATTAAATGTGTATTATTTATTTCATTGGGACTCTAAAACCAGGAAGCATAATATTTTATGAAAGTTCTGAAATATATATTTAATGTTGATTTAAAGGTAAAGTTGGTTAACAATTAATGTCGAGTATCTCAGGAATTTCCACTATTAGAACCACTATTAGAACCACCACTATTAGAGCTAGGACCTGGAATTGAGAAAAAGTTAATTATTAGGCATAAAGGTAACTAATTAAAGTAAAAATTATGAAACTGTATTTAATTATTTTTAACTTTAATTATATACCGGTATTTCTTGTCGCTTTATTTCGTAGGAAGGAATCTTTCTAAATGCTTATTGCAAACTTATGGGAGTATAAAGATACCTTCCTAAATCACCCACTGCGCAAACTATGATAGTCCATTTCCACATGCATCCAAAATATCACGCTCTTGTGACTTGCCAGTGGAATGAAAAAATAATGAAATGTTGACATTTTAGGTACTATGCTTTCAGATTTACCTGATGCTGAATACTCCTTCGGCGAGCTTGGCTCCTGCGGTTCGGGGTCAGCTCGAGGTTGCCTTGGGCCCCTTGTGGCGTCATAGCCTCTAACATTTTCTCGAAAATGGTCCTCATCATTATACGAATCATTACTGCTCTTTGACTCACCATTCCCCATCGTGTCCTTAAAGAGTAAACAAGGGCTAAACAGTACAGATTTATTCGCCTTCCTTGCATCGTGCGTTTTTGGCTTGCCTTGAGCAGGGGAAGGGGGGTTAGAAAACCGACAAAGTTAGGCAAGCGCCCTATATACCCACCGTAGGAAAGAAACCACATTATGGGTCGATGATGAAAAAAAAACCCGCACAGACTAGACGAGCCACATTTGGTGAGTAATCAGTGGAGGAAATCGGGAAGATCAAACCAGAAATAATCCGAGTGGGACACATCACGTCTTCTAGATTAATGCTATATAAAAGGCAAGTTATACTATTTCTATACATTCCAAAAGACCTCAAATATAATGTGAATACGATCTATATATAATCGCTGAAGCGTGACTGTCTTTGAGTAAAATGTATACAAGTATATAATATCTTGAATAAATGTTCACGTTTTAGCGTGTTGTGGCGGACTTAAGATACAACCTATCTACTCGTCATCGGTTTTGTTTGCTTGTAGTGCAGTCCGGTCAGAAAGCACATGTCTTATTTTTACAAAGCCTGCAATCTCATAAAGATGACTCATTTAGAGCAATTGGTGGTTTTCGGCAATTGGGCAAAAGGTACGCAACTAGCTGTTCGTTAATAATCTAGTTATTCGAGGTTCAAAATTGAAGGTGATTCTTTTGTGCAGATAAAAAGACAATAGCCAGAGAAAAATAGAGGTATCTCCAACGGTTTCTGTGTTTGGCTCGCTCTTCACTTTCAATCCACATCGAACAAAGCGGGTTGCATCCCTTCCCCGGAGCTCAATACATGTGATGGATCTATGCATTTTTATACGCAAACAGTGAAATGTGGTCGTATATTGCCGTCGCCCCGTCGGTCCGGCGTCCACAATTGCTTGTGGACGCTCTAGAGGCTAAAGTTAACTTCCTATTGACTTTAAATTTATACACAGTGTTTAAGGTCATGAGACAAGGAAGCCTATTGATTTTCAGCGATTTCCGATAAGTGCTGTCAGAGTTATGGCCCTCGATCACTTCAAAAAATCTTGTGCACGCTCTAGAGGCTAAAGTTAATACCCGATTGACTTTAAAATTATACACAGTGTTTAAGCAGGTCATAATAAATATAAAGAAGTCTATTGATTTTGTGGACGCTCTAGAGGCAAAAGTTAATAACCAATAGACTTTAAATTCATACACAGTGTTTAAGGTCATGAAACGGAGAATCCTATTGATTTTCAGTGATTTCCGATAATTACTGTCAGAGTTATGGCCCTTGATCACGTCAAAGAATCTTGTGGACGCTCTAGAGAACACAGTTAATATCCGATTGACTTTAAATTTATACACAGTGTTTGAGGTCATAAAACGAAGGACCCTTTTGATTTCTAGCAATTTCCGATAATTACTGTCAGAGTTATTGCCCTTGATCACTTCAAAAATTCTTGTGGATGCTCTAGAGTCTAGAGGCCAAAGTTTATATCCAATTGGCTTAAAATTTATACACAGTGTTAAAGGTCATGAGACGAAGAAGCCTATTGATTTTCTGTTTGTACGTATGTATGAGTAATCCAACAAAAATAAAATAAACATGATGCCGAGTCCTACTTCCAAGTAAATTCTTAGATATTTGCCTAAAAAAACCCTTAAAACAATACATACAATAGCGAGAGAGAGAGAGAGAGAGAGAGAGAGAGAATGAGAGAGGGTTTTAACGTTCGCTCGACACAAACTAGGTCATTTAGGGACTAACATGTGTTCAATTTAATTTCAATCATTCGCTTGCGCGTTGGCGTCTTTAGCAGTGGGAGGAAACCGGAGAACTCAGAGGAAACCCAGGAGGTTGAATAGGCGACCCCATTCCTTGTTACCTACAATCGAAACCACGCTAGCGGACTCAATGACAAGACCATATTATGATACAACGCGCACAACTAACCATCCGACCATCCACCCCTTACATTCAATAAGAAAATGACTAACAAATTAACCAAGGCCCCTACATACATGTTAGTATTGGAAATTGTGTACATCAACTTTTCGTCACGCATTTGCACCGCGAGCAGGTAATTGGGCAAGGACACTTCACATCAAGGTGGAAGACATACTTGGTGAGGGGCAGCGTGGTCCAAAAGGGAAGCTGCTTGCCGTCATTTTCCTTCAACAAATGGTTATTTGGGTTGTTGACAGGCATCATTGAAGACACACAATGTGTTGAGTCATGTTGAGGTGTTGATCCAAAGTGTCACTAATTGGGGGAATTCATCCCACGCCCCTAGTTTTCTGTGAGAGCAGTCTCAATCGGACAAGGTCAACATCATTGTCCTCGTTTGAGTACAGCCTTCAGACACAGTTTGTTGCCACTTCTTTTGGAATGTAGGTGGAGATAATAGTTGAAAATTTCTCCATAAGGGATAGCACTTCTTGCATCAACGTTCAGCAGGAGGACTTACCCTTGAACTCGAAGAAAGAAATTCTATCTGATACAGTGCAAGCGTGGAAAAGGAACATGGCTTCCAGTTCCCTCCCACTGCTAAAGACCCCTACGCACAAGCGATTATTGAAATAAAATTGAATATCTTGGTCCGAAATGACCAATTGTGTCGAGTGGACGTTAAACCCTATTTCTCTCTATATATATTTCAGAAGTTCAAGCTATATATCAGGGTTGATTTAATATGCAAATTATCCGAAATATTAATTCTAATTATCTTTTGTCCAACGCATTTCTAGTGAATAAAACACGCACCTATCTTAATACAGACTTCGCTGTCGTCTGTTGTAGCTTCTCCAAGTAATAACTTGTGAGGCGCAAATTGTTTAACTATAGGTTATATACACTAGTTTATTTAAAAACATTTTAAATATCATTATTTTCTGGAGAATGTCTTGTTCCTCGAAAATTTCTTTTTCAGTGGACAAAAACATTTTAAATATCAATATTTTCTGGAGAATGTCTTGTTTACCCGAGAATTTCTTTTAATAATTATTTAAAGGAGCTACATCGCTAATATTTTGGGACCTTGAAATTGACCCTAATGTGTCACAATGCATATAATAATGTAATATGAATGTATATAAACTGATTTACATTCAATCGTTTCTGCTTATACTATAATTTCAAATCAGATATGTTTGGCGCATGCTGAATCTTACAATAACGGACACATTCAGTAACATAAACATGTCGTCTCTTACTTTTCCGCCGATTTTTCATTTTAACTTATTGGCCATAATTATATTTTTCCCGCTTAAACAAAAAAATGAAAATATCTATTAGTTTTTTTCAGTAATTCGTATTACATTTTTACTTTCAATACACAATAATACAATTTACAAAATTGTACTCGGTTTAGCAGAGGCCTTTTTAAAAAAAAAATTCTCAAAATCTGGGGAAACCATTTTTTCCTATTAGTATTTGATAAAGTTTCAACAAATTTACAAAATCTACATAATGCCTCATCTATTTTACTATTAAAGTAGCTAAGTCTAACTCAATATCATCCAAAATCTTCAACATTGAAAACACGAATTATTTGTCAATTTAAATCAACATTGATGCTGTGATCTTACCGAAACAAAAGATGGGCTTCTGAATCCAATATTTAAGGCAAAAATAAACATTTTACCATTGGACGCCATTGGTACACGAATTGTGTACCATAATGCGTTTCATCCCTAGTTCTAGTAAGGGACTCAAGGAACGAGGCTAGACATATTGCACTAAACCAAGCGGCGTATGAAGACTAGAATAACAAGACGCTAGAAATCGACATTCGATTGAGACTGCTGGCCTGTTTCGTGGAGAAAAACAGATTTGAAATTAGAGTAAAATGGGAATGAAATGAAATGGGGTTTAGCGTCCTACGCTTAAGCACGGTGATCACGATGGCTTAGTGGATAAGGCGCTGGTTCGCTAGCCTGGATGTCGGGTGTTCGATCCCTGCATTGACCGAGAAAGTTCATCTCGATTTTCCGACGTGATTCCCCCTTGTCATTGATGCAGAAGGAGGGCCTGACAAGGACAGCTGCCCAGTCGTTCGGATGAGACGAAAAAGCGAGGTCCCGTGTACACATTGGAGTACACGTAAAAGATCCCTAGCGAACCAGCGCCTTATCCACTTAGCCACCGTGATCCCCAGAGTAAAATGGGAAGCCATTGAATGTTAATCAGTTAATATACATTCATATTACAGTATTATATGAGTTGCGACCCACTTGTGTCAAAATCTAGGTCCCACATGTTAGCGATTAAACTCCATAATAAGTAGAAAATAAAAAGTGAATGTGGGTACTCAGTCGCGTGGGTAGGATTAAACTGGGATTTTCCAGTCCAATATTTTGGGAAAAAGACATATTTCCTTTCTTTATACTCAATGTTAAATAATCCAATAATAATTACAATTCTATTGCCAACCCTTTCACAATATTTAAAAGAAATATCCCACGCGGGGTTTTAAAATGTTTTCGGTTTCTATTCCAAATCAAATCCAATTTCAATGGCACTATTCATAAGATACAATTTATTACGTTTAGTTATATAATCACGCGCAGACAAAGCGTATTATCAAATACATGTATAAACATATCTTACACTAGCAGGGAGAGACAGAGAGAGAGAGAGAGAGATGGGGTTTAACCTCCACTCAACACAACTAGGTCATTTCGGGAATAACATATGGTTTAATTTTATTTCAATAATTCGCTTGCGCGTAGGGGCCTTTAGCATTGGGAGAAAACCGGAGTGCCCGGAGGAAACCCACGAGGTTGAGAAGGAGCCCCTATCTCCATGCCACATACGCTCACACCAGGGCTCGAAACCACATCCGAAAGCCAGAGGTCGAAGCGCGGCACTCTAGACCATTAGGCCATCCCAACCCCCCTTACACTAGTAGGGGGTCTTTGGCGCGTTTTTGTGTATGTTCGTACCGATTCATATGTGGTACCAAATAAACTAGCAGAACACGTGAATGTTTTATTGTTGTTGGCCATCGAAAAAAGGCGCTCTCTGAGAGAGAGATAGGGGGGAGGAGGGGATATGGGGTTTAACGTCCACTCTATTCAAACTTGCTCATTTTGGTACTAAAACACGGTTCAATTTTATTTTAATAATTTACTCCTGTCACGTATAAGCGGGCAATCCAAACCATGCCACGCTATGATCAAACGCACACGAGCTAACCATTGGCCCCTTTGGTTGATAAAGTTCGTGCTTGTAATCCACGCTACCACTAATTTTACTGGATACGTTGAAAGACTGGATAATAAAGCATAATTTTACTGGATGATAAAGTCTGATAAAGTGAGACCAGTGTGTGTTCTGGTAGATAACAATATATATTATAATATATTTACACGTTTGTATATAATAACTTATATATAATTTTATTAGTTTATTCGTTTATCATCATATTTTCTTTCATGTTATTATGTAGTTTGTCAACGAGTTTTCTGATTAAATATTTCACTAAATAAAAAGTGAATAGTTGTTGACAGAAATATCCCATTATAATGAATGAATAAATAAAATAGAGATTAACGTCCTATACGCATCTGTTTATAACCTGGACTAATTAAAGACGGGCATACGCCATATAGTGTGCTATGAGGACATTTTTACCTGGGCAGCAACTGAATTCCAACTGCCAAAGGATCTTTACGCGAACGCAAACGTGTACACGGGAACTCGGTTTTCCGTCCCATCCGAACGACTAGGCACCTATCCTTGTCAGGCCCTCCGTTCTGCATCACTGGCATCCCATTATAAAACTAGTGATATATATTTGGTGTTCTATTTCTTCTATTTCTTCTCATTCTTCCCCCACAGCCAAGGTTGCCAAGTAAGTCAGGTCAAATTAGTTCATCGGGGTTTTCCCTTGGTCAATGGTGCAGGCCGGAGGACCTGACAAGGACAGTAGTGTAGTCGTTCGGATGGGATGAAAAACCAAGGTTCCGTGTATACATTGGAGTAGACCATAGTGCCGCTGCCCATGCAACATTTGCCTCATAGCGCACTTCATGTCGGGGGGTCGGATGGCTGAATGGTAAGCGTGCGCGCACTGTATCATAAAGCCTGGCGTGGTTTCGAATTCCCGGTTGTACGTGGCAAGGAGTAGGGTCGCCTGTTCAGCCTCGTGGGTTTATTCCGGGTCCTCTGGTTTCCTCCCACTGCTAAAGACCCCTACGCGCAAGTAAATTATTGAAATGAAATTAAACCATATGTTAGTCCCGAAATGATCTAGTTTGTGTCGAGTGGGCGTTAATCTCCATTTCTCTCTCTCACACACTGCATGTGGTACGCCCATCTTTGTTAGCCCAATCGGTGTAGAACACTAGGACGTCAAACCCCATTCCAATTTCAAATAATGAGAAGAAGGATAATATAGCCTATTGGGTCTTCGACTTACATTAATACATACACGTGTGAATAAATGGTTGGATAGCCGTGGCGATAGAGAGGCGGCTTCTCACCAATGCAACGTGGGTTCAGTCCCAGCCCAGGGCAAGAACTTTATCATTGTAAGTGAGAGGGATATTCGGTCTCCCGTCCAATTAGGCAGGTTTCCCACGAGTTCTTCGGTTTCTTCCTGCAGTAATGATCGAAATCATTCGAACGATCTGTGCCAAGGGCCAAATTGAAAATAGGCCTCAGGCCTAATTTGCTACCCTTGTAAATTGACGAGATTATTATTATTATAATTAAGTGGAGTATAACATCCTACGCTTAAGGGTTTCTGCCCGAAAAAGCTTGAAGGGGGGTACAATTTATACATTCGACCGATAAGCGCCGGCCTAATACCACTAATAAAAAGCCAAAAGAAGGCAGGGTGTACATGTATTGACCTGAATCTATCACATCTTGAGATTTATATGATATTTCATTAGTTACCGATCATTTAAACACTCTTTCTCTTACACAAAACACACTTTTTGAAACATTATGCACCTCCCTTCTTCAAGCAAAGGGGGGTACGTGCACCCCACACTGGCTGAATCCCTGCGCTTCTGCACCTGGGCTAATTGAAGAAGGGACTACGTGTGACCTTTAACCGGCAAGTGGTACCTCAACGAAACATGATCTGCGGTAGGCACCAACAGGGCTGATGGAAACGGCCACACGACTGGTAATCAAAGGTTCTTTGACGTGCACTTCGGTTTTCGTCCGTTCTGAACGACTAGAGACTGTAACATTCCTCTATGCCCGGTCCTACACCACTAACATGGAGGGAGGGAGAGAGTAAGAACATCCTAAAGTCCTGTTAATCAAAGGTTCTTTGATGTGCACTTCAGTTTTCGTTCGTTTTGAACGACTATACACTGTTACATTCCTCTATGCCCGGTCCTTCACCACTAACTTGGGGGGGGGGGGGTCCGAACATCCTAAAGTCCTGGTAATCAAAGGTTCTTTGACGTACACTTCGGTTTCCGTCCGTTCTGAACGACTAGAGACTGTTACATTCCACTGTGCCCGGCCCTTCATCAATAACAGGGGGCAGGGGGGGGGGTAGTCCGAACATCCCAAAGAATGTTAGTTCGTCAGTGCCCTGCTCCCTCGAAGTAAAATAGCTCGTTCACTAATAGTAAATACAGGACGACCGCACTGCATAAATCCGACAAGACAAACCCGTGGACAAGAAACAACCGATACCAGCCATGATCATGTAAGTCATTACGATTCGTAATGTTTTAAATTAAATGAATTGGGGTTTAACGTTCTACTGTTCTGCTCTGAACTGGGCTGAGGAAGACGGGCATACGTCATAAAGCGATTTTTTTTCAGGCAGCTGCACCATGGCCTACTCAATGTGTATTCGGGTTCTTCGTTCCACCCGGGCAACTAGAGAGCTTATGTTTTATATTTTATTGGAGTTTATATTTATTGTTGTTTGTTTTACAGATAGTCTGAAGGTCGGGTGTTCAATACCTGCATTGGCCGAGAAAGTTCATCGAGATTTTCTGTCGTGTTTGCCAATTGTCAGTGATGCAGGATGGAGAGCCTAACAAGGACAACTGTCTAGTCGTTCGGATGGGACGAAAAACCGAGGTCCCGTGAACGTTAAAGATCCCTTAGCAGTTGGTATTTGATATTAGAGTAGGCCGTAGCGTGGCTGCCCGGGCAACATTTCCCTCATAGCATGGCGTATGCCCGTATTCATTAGCCCCGTTTAGATGCAGAACAGTATACGTTAAACCCCATTTCATTCATTTCATTTTATACGATAGCACCGTTTGAACTAATTGAATAATTGACTGGTTGACAGTTAACGTCTGCTTTCACGCTAGTGATATCGCAGACAGATAGCTTTTTTAGTTAGTCGTACTTTTTTACCAACTGCCATTGCTCAAAGCTCCGTTATCTTTTAACGATCCGTTAACTTTAACGGAGATAAAGATTGTTTCTGGAAATAAAGGCACCGAACATTCTGTGGTGCAAATTTTTCCTACAGATTTATGCTAATATAAAAAATAAAGTATTCTATAGTGTTTTCTGCAGTAAATTTAACTGGAAAGTTAACAAACAACGCGTTACCAAGATATGTCCGTTAGAGTTTACCAGATCGTTAAAATAACTTAGTTTTGAGCAACTGACTCCCCCCCCCATGTCATTTGTTTACACTCTTCCTCGTTAGTGATGTGACTAGAGAGGTCAAATATTAAAACATACCCACTAACACCATTGGTCGAGCGAGGATTATTTTGTCTATCGAACATAAAATGCAGGGTGAAACATTTAATATTTTAACTAAGTTTTTTTTCTAACACTACTTTATTCAGGATGTCTGAATAGGCTTAGCCTATGTGAAACCCCTTAACTAAGTCAAGGGCAGTAATACCCAACAAATACCCCGAGAACTCACGAATAAATTTGTATATAAAATGCAACATTAACCCGGTTAAATCCCATTTCATTCATTCATTCACTCATTCGAAATGACCGGACGAGCCTCCGCGTGAAGCAACAAAACGTGGAACAAAACAAAACCAAAAAACAAAAACCGAACAAATCTGAGTTTAACCCTTGTGCGGTCACGTTGCGAGAAAAACGTTGTCGGCAACAAGGGGTATACTAAGACCTCAGACAAAATAGGATTTTGGATGCATAAGTTCATTCAAATACAATCAAATCACAGCTTTATATCAAGACTGAATAATAACCAATCAGATATTTGAGGTATTAACAGTGACGATATGAATTATAAGGTATTTTTGAAACTATACAAATGTACACATAACTTTAAGCCCCAACACCACTCTTGTTGTAACTGAATAATATGTCCCAAACTTTATTCTGATCAACAAATTGTACTATTTTACAATATTTCAATTAATTGATGATACAAATTTCATCTTAACACACCCAATTGAAAGAATTGGAAAAATTCAACTGTATGATAATGAAAGGCCTTACGGTACGTAAACGCTTTCAAATGTAACTTGAATTTAAACATATTTTCGAACCCTCTGGACAAGTAAAATAGGATGTAATGGATAATTTACAGGTAGGACACTTAAACATCTCGTAGTTAAAATAAGGCTTACATTCTGGACCTGTCAAGCCGGCCAGAGTGTTATTGTCACTTTAAAGGAGCTAAGTAGCTAACATTTTCGACCTAGAAATGGACACAAATGGGTTGCGACGCATCTAATAATGTAATATGAATGTATATACCTGATTTGCAATCAATTTTTTCCGTTTTAACTCTAATTTCAAAAAATTTATGTTCGGCGAAATACGCGAGGTATCCCGATCGATGGGCGACTGCTAACATTTGCGCATGCCCCCTAGTTTAGATAATGATGTAATGTTTGACCATGGACCATGCGCAATACTTCTTTACTACAAAATTTGTGTAGAATCCGCTTCCATGATATGAACAATCGCATTGATATGTGGGATATGTTAGTCTCGTTCTCCCAGTTCCTTATTGCAATTGGTGCTGAGACGCACTATGTTACACGATTCGTGTACCAATATTAACAAAATTATTTTATCTTAAATATCGGATATCAGAAGCTCATCTTTTCCCGTTAAGTTTACATCATCAATGTTGATATAAATTGACCACTAATTCGTGTTTTAAATGCCGAAGATTTTAGAGGATTGTGAGTTACGGACTGAGGTCCATTAATTGTTATTACCATGTAAAATCTAGATTAATAGAATGACCGAAACAATATCATCAGTAATAAAGATTCCAAATACAAAGCTAGCAGAATAGATTAGACACTTGTAACCAGAAAACAAAACTGAAAGGAAAGGGGAGGGGGAGGGGGGTCAACAGATCCCCCGTGTACGATAATGTAATACTCGTAGTGTCTTGTCAAATGAATGTTTCCACTGCCTGTCCATTCTATTTACAGCATAATACTCGACATTATTAAGTATCTGACAATGTATAAAATTCTCGCCAGACAATAATGAACCAATTCCTCACAAGTGTTAAGTATATGGTCATGAGGTCCCGAAATACCCCTTGCATACGCACAAGGGTTTTTTTGGGTTTTTTTTCTTGTAAAATGTTTATTCACAAAATTTTAAATACAATATCAATTTATATGCATTAGAATGAATTCATATATACATTAATATACAGCAATATAAAATGGATTAAAATAATAGAAAAATGCGTATGTACATTTGAAATAAAAACTTTTTTTTCTTTTTCTTTCCTTTTTTAAAAGTCAATGCTTATATTATTATCATGGTTTAGTCCTAGTTTAATAAGAAAGGATGGCTTAATAAACTTGGAGTAAAGTCTTTAACAACCCCGATCTGAACTTAACCACCCCTTGTATACGCACGCACAAGGGTTAATAAAGTTACATTTATGATGACGTACGATTTTTTAAAATCTAGAACACCAGACCCACCGCCATGAACCCACCGACCCCGATCTCAACTTGTAACCGCGAGCACTGTGTGTTGTGATTTCCCCAGAAATGTTATTACTGACCCGGGACCTGTTGCAGTCGATGACAGCTCGTTATGACAGTCGGCCATTTTGAATCAAAACTAGACATTGATTCCCACATGAACGCGTCGCTTTCTCTTATCACATGTCACATTGCAGTTTGGTTTGAAAAAAAAAGATGCTGTGAAACAAAAAAATACGAAACTAAACTAAAGCCCGCATTTATTATCATATCGAAATGAGACTTTGATACGAGGACAGGGAACAGACAGACGCGCTGACCAAACCAAACTGTTGCTATGGCATTATCTACGAGACTACGGCTCTACTGACTTACAGTTATAGTTGTTCGTTTGTCAATCAGCGTGACAATGTATTTATAATTTACGGGATTTCATCAGACAAATTTAATTAATATATTATGTCCAGTGATGCAGCAACATGGACGCCATTTCCGAGCAGCACACACAACGTCTGGAGGCATCCAGTAAGTATGAGTTTCTATCATAAGCATGCAAAGTTGTCTAAATGTCCATACATGAATCTCAATTTATGGAACTTTTAGGGTTAATGGCTTATTTCGTAGATTTCGACTGGGGTTGCGATCTGTAGAATAAAAAAGGAAGAGACATGTTTTCGCGGGGTTAGCATCAACATTCGGAGCTCTGAATGCAGACCTGTCTTTTGAAAGGTTTAACGTCCTATTGTTCTGCTCCTATACTGGGTTAACGAAGACGGGCATGCATACGCGATACGGTGTGCTATGAGGGACAATTTTGCCTGTGCAGTGGTACTATGGCCTACTCATGTCAAATTGCAATTGTCCCGTCAATGTACTCAACAGGCCTTGGTGTTTCGTCTCATTCGACCGGCTAGACAGCTGTCCTTGTCAGGCCCTCAGTTCTGTACCACTGACAAGTGGAACCACGTTGAAAACCTGTTTTTTGGAAGGAGGGGTCTGTAAAAAAACAACAAAGTCTTCCCGAGATCAGCACCGTTGACCATTATTCCTGAGTCTAGACTGATTTTCAGGAAATTAACAACTTTATTTTAGATCGAAATCAAAGAGAGGTATTTGGATGTATAGCATGTGCGCACTGTACCATAAGGCCGTCATTGATGAGTCAACAGACGTGGTTTTGAATCCCCGGTTGTACTTGAAAAGGAGTAGGGTCGCCTGTTAAACCTCGTGGGATTTCCCCGTGTACTCGGGTTTTCTCCTACTGATAAAGACCCCTACGCGCTAGCGAATTTTTGAAAAACAATTGAATCATGTGTTAGTCCCCGGGTAGACGTTGCACCCCATCTCTCAGCCCCTATATCTCTTCCCCCTCCCTCTCTCTCTTTCTCTATCCCTCCGCAATCAAAGACTCTATTTCCTTTAAGGTAAATTCCAGATTTATCAGTCATTATTTCAAATAAATAAACTAATTTGTACCACGTTGTTAAACTTAAAGGGACAATAACACTCTTGCTGGCTTGACAGGTCCCTAAAAAAAAAATTAGTCTTATTCTAACCACAAGATATTTAAGTGTCCTACCTGTTGTGTAAATTATCCATTACAACCCATCTTACTTGTCCAGAGGGTTCGAAAATATGTTTAAATACAAGTTGCATTTGAAAGTGCTTACGTAAGGCTTTTCAAACCATGTTACGGCATGTAGTTGAATTTTTCCAATTTTTTAAAATTAGGTGTGTTAAGATGGAATTTGTATCATTTTTTAAATGAAATATTGTAAAATAGTACAAATTGTTGACCAGAATAAAGATTGGAACATATTATTCAGTTACAACAAGAGTGGTATTGGGGCTTTAAATATCTGTTGTCAGTTTCCGAATACCTCCAAGCTTTTACATTAAAATTTATCGTTTTTGAAATTCCAACTTATTAAGACAATTCTGTTTTTATCAGAAACGTAGGAAGATTAACGAGAAACGGATGGAAATAAGCCGGAAAATCTCACGTAAAATATCAGTCAGATTTAGATAAATTGTGTTTATATACTCATTTCCCTATTACATCTAATAATTCTATTTTTTACTTTTCAACACAAATAGAACAACTATTTATTTTTATTAGAAACAAAAATGCGGATAAATCCGAAATCTTATTTTAAAGAGAGGGGGGAACGGGATTTAACGACTACTCGACACAAACTCGGTTATTTTGAGAGTGACATGTGGTTCAGTTTTATTTCAATAATTTGCTTGTGGGGAGGTGTCTTTAGCAGTCGAAAGGAAATCCGGGTACCCGGAGAAAACCCACGACTTTGGACCATCGATCCAATTCCTTTTTCCGTACACGCGGGAAATCAAAACCACACTACGCAACTCAATAACAGACCTTATGTTTTCATGCGCACGTGTTAAGCCACTAGACCACCCAACTTCAGTCTCACGATCGATAAATGTAATTCTTGTCTGGGCTCATTTAATAAAAGACAATTTCATCATTTCAGAACGTTTTATTTAGTATGTAATTTGGTATATTCTTTTAGGTTAAGCGTGGGTATATGGGTTTAGGGACCCGCGGTGACTAAGTTGGTAAGACGCTGGCTCGGTAGCCTGGTGGTCGCGTGTTCGATCCCTACATTTGCCGATAAAGTTCATCCAGATTGTCCGACGTGGTTTCCCTTTGTTAGTTGTACAGTACAGAGGACCTGACAAGGACAGTTGCCTAGTCGTTCGGTTGGGACGAAAAAAACGAGATCCCGTGTATACATTAGCGTGCTCGTAAAAGATCCCTGGTAGTTGAAATTTGATATAACAGTAGGCCGTAGTGTCGCTGTCCGGGCAAGATTCCCCTCATAGTACACTGTATGGCGTGTGCCCGTCTTCATTAGCCCAGCCGGTGCATATGGATTGCATCTTTAGGGAACGCATTTCCCTTTCGCATCTCCAGGGTACGAATACAACTGTACGATTTATTGGGTGGTATTCTTAAAAATACACCGGAGAGTTTTAAACCAATACCCATATCCCGTCTCCTACACTACACCAGAATTCAACTAAACATTCAAACAATTTCCCTCGAATTTCAATTTATATACGAACATCATATCATAGAGGCGGAGAAGCAGCCTTACTTACATTGGTTACCTAAATCATGGCTAAATGGGGTTCAACGCCCTACTATTCTTTTCCAACTAGCTAATGGAAGACGGGCACACTCTCTACAGTGTGCTATGAGGAAATTTCGCCGCTCGGATAACTGCACCATGGCCTACTCTTTTTTGAATTCCAATTGTTAAAAGTTATATAGAATTCCCACTGTCAAGAGTTCATTTACAGTATCTTTGCACTTTTTGGACGGAACTGGTCACTTGATTTATCGTCCTATCCGACGGACTAGACACTGTTTCTTGTCAGACCCTCCGTCTTGCACCACCGTTTTGTAAGCCAGCGCTTTACACACTTTGCTCCTTGTAATGTAAACTCGCTTACCTGGTTGTCCCGTGGTCGATCCGTGCAGGACAGAGGGCGTGGCAAGGGACAAGGTATGGTCGTTCGGAAGGGACGACCGGGCGCACGTAAATGATTCAAAATATAAATTTTATTTCTCTCATAGCTCACTGTATGACACGCCCGTCTTCCCAAGCCCAGTCGGAGTAGAACAGTGGGACATTAAACCCCCATTTCATTTCATTTTTCTATAACTATAGTTGGAAAGGTATAAACGGATTATAAAGTCGTTCCATGGAGATAGGGGCGCCTTTTCAACCTCGTGGGTTTCCTCCGGGCCCTCCGGTTTCCTCCCACTGCTAAAGACCCCTACGCGCAAGCGAATTATTGAAATAAAATTAACACATATGTTAGTCCCAAAATGACCCAGTTGTGTTGAGTGGACGTTAAACCTCATTTTTCTCTCTTTTTCTTTCGTTTGGTTTTAATTTTCGTACCACAGACGCGGGCAGAGCTGGACCATCTGTTTCTGACCTTGGGCTGTTTCACCTAACGTGTCCCGTCTCTGTAAAAAGACAATTGCGCACAAAATAAAATATTTCATATTATGTTGGACTTGAAATGACCAAGTTTCTGTCGAGTGTACGTCTATCTCTCTCTCTCTCTCTCTGAGGGGTTGCTAGGCCGAATGGTTAGTACGTGCGCGCTGTATCATACAGCTTGTGTCATTGAGTCAACTGGCGTAGTTTGGAATCACCGGACCGTTGTACGTGACAAGGAGTAGGGTTGCCTGTCCAACCTCGTGGGTTTTCTCCGGGTCCTCCGCTTTCCCCCACTGCTAAAACCCTACACGTGCAAGTTCCAGAATGACCCCATCTCTCTCATCTCTCTCTCGTTTCTCTCTCTCTCTCTCTCTCCTTCTCTCTCCCTCTCTCTCTCTCTCTCTTTTTTTTCTATTAGTAAATGCAGGAGGACCGCACTACACGCAAAACAAAGATATACAAGATAAACCTGCGGACAAGACAGAAATAGACATTGCAAAAAATAAACATTTATCAAATATCAAGTGAATGTCTTTCTCTCTCTCTCCTTCTCTCTCTCTCTCTCTATCTCCCTCTCTCTATCTCTCTCTGTTTTTGGAAAATTCCCAGGTTAACGGTATCTGTGTCAGTAAAACAATAGCCGAATTCTACATCTTCCTGTGTAACATCAACCATTATCATCCTTGACAACCCACGTGTTGATGTATGTAACTATCTACTCTCTAAACCAAAACAACACAAATAACCTCTAACCCCATATTTAAACATGTTATGACAAGAACAGTGGATGTGAACGAATGGTTGATGGCCGTGATATGATACTGCTATTATTTATCATTGGTGAGAATGCGCACATAGTTACTCTTGGCTGCATTCGCTTAAAATATAACGAAATATTTGACCCCGAGGTGCTGTGCTAACACCATACGGCGTCAAAACTCGATTTGTCGGTCTACAAGTGTTAGTTCCGCTTGACAACAGACGCCAGTTGACCAACATTTCGGGGGTTGGTGGGGGGTGGCCTAGTGGTCTAGAGTGCCGCGCTTCGAACTCTAGCTGGCCGGCCACCTCTGGCTTGCGGCTGTGGTTTCGAGCCCTTGTGTGAGTGTATGTGGCATGGAGATAGGGGCGCCGTCTCAACCTCGTGGGTTTCCTCCGGGAACTCCGGTTTCCTCCCACTGCTAAAGACCCCTACGCGCAAGCGAATTATTGAGATAAAATTAAACCATATGTTAGTTCCGAAATGACCTAGTTGTGCTGAGTGGACGTTAAACCCAATTTTTCTCTCTCTCTCTCTCTTTTGACAACAAGTCCCTAATTCGACAATTTTTTCCGACAAACTATTTTTAGAAGTATATATTCTGCTTTGATTTAATGAAATTGAAATGGTTTCATTAGTTTCATTAATTTGTGTACTACATGTAATTGTTTAATATGGCGGCCATTCTATTCTTGAGGCAGTTCAGACGCTTATTTGATACATTAATAAAACAATACAAGTTTTATAAATGTCTGTATTTGATTTGAATAAGGCGAACAATTCTGAGTAAATTCTTGACTTAAGGCTGAAAATGTTTTATGAACCGGGGTCTGGTCCTAGCGCTTCTTTTAAGGCCTTGAACCCACGACAGTTTTAAGCGCTCGTAAGTCTAAGCTTTATCTCCCATTTAGTATATTGGATTATTGTCTATGTAAATATTAAGTTTCGTCTTAGATCCACGCTTCCTTAGGGGCATTGAAAACGTAGACCGTGCGTTTTAAGCAATCTTTGGTGTAAAGCAACCTCGCGGGTTTCCTCCGGGCACTCCGTTTTTTCCACTGCTAAAGACCCCTACGCGCAAGCGTATTATTGAAATAAAATTAAAGCATATGTTAGTCCCCAAGTGACCTAATTGTGTTGAGTGGACGTTAGACCCCATCTCCCTCTCTCTCTCCCTCTCTTCTCTCTCCCTCTCTCTCTCTCTCTCTCTCTCTCTTGGTGTAAAGCTTTAATCCTCCGACCATGAACAGCCTGTATTATTATACAATAAAGATTATGTCTGATCAGCAAATGGAGATTGTCTCCTTCTAAATTTAATTTTACACATCTGCTCTGATCCGTGTCGTCTGCTCCAACGAACAATCTTTTATCCTTTTAAGGAATTATACTCGATCGAATGTACTTTAGCGGCCATTGTTTTTATCCACCCACGTCAGGTCATTCATAGTCTGTGTTATCCAGGACACCAAGACCCGTGGTGTTTATTTCTGTTCTCGCATTTACTTCACGGCACTAGCTCGACTTAATCGTAAAAAAGAAACGAGCCCAACCCAAGCGATTTTTGTTTTTAAATTGAAAAAGCATGTTTCTATGTTACTTTTTAAAAAAACAAACTCTTTTTCATTTATGCTAAATAAAATAAGACTATCGATGCATATTGAGGTCGTGAGACAAAATCCTATTGACAATACCGCCGATACATCTCACAACAACAAAACGATCTTTTTGGTTTGCAGCACCCTACTTGTGGAACTCCCTCCCCCACCGTATTCGAATAATATCATCACTGTGTGTGTTGATACAACAGATAAAAACTGATTTCCACAACTGCTTTCCAAGACCTGCTGGGCAGGCGGAAGAAATTCTTGATTGGGCGGGGGGGGGCTTCCATTATAGGTCCTTATAGGCGAGGGTCCAGGGGCCTCAATAACCTGAAAAAGAGTACTTGCGGCCGAATTATTGGGGGGGGGGCTATTTACGGAAAGATCATGGGGGGTTGGATGTGCCGAATGTTTGGCACGTGTGCGTTCTGTATCATAAAGCCTGTCATTGAGTCGACTGGCCTGGTTTCGAATACCCGGTCGTACGTAACAAGAGTAGGGTCGTCTGTCCAGCCTCGTGGGTTTTCTCCCGGTCCTCCGGTTTTCTCCCACTGGTAAAGACCCCTACGTGCAAGCGAATTATTGAAATAAATTAAACCGTATGTTAGTCCCGAAATGACCTAGTTTGTGTCGATTTAACTTTGAACCCCATTTCTATCCCTCTCCCACCCCCCTCTCTCTCTCCCGTCTGCATCCCATGCTCGACTCCGTCTACTATGTGGCTTTTCTGATATTATTTTTTTAGGAAACACTAGGTAGCAAATGCGATATTACCGACGGAATCGGAACGCCGTTTGAGCCACAACATAAATGATTATAGCGTCGTGTATTTATAAGAGAAAAATGGGGTTTAACGTCCACTCGACACAAACTACTAGTATGTCATTTTGGGACCAGTCATGTATTTTAGTGGGTTGTGTCTAATGTGAATATATCTGGTGATTTTGAGCGACATCAAATAATAGATTATATCTCCATGTTATATCACATATTTACGGGGTATTTTTAGGTTGTAAACCTGTCAGTCAGCACACCTGTTAAATTTATATTTTATTAACACGACCACGAGACCTCTGATAATGAACGGGTTATGTCAAATAATCTACGACATGATATCCGGTATGAATCGGACTTATTATTTAAAGTGGCATCATCATTGTCACTAAGAGAAAGAGAGAGAGGGGGGGAGGTAATATCCACCCGACACAGACTAGGTAATTTTGGAACTAACATTTGAATCAATGGAACGTAAACCCACGATAGTAGGCAGGCCAACCTACCCCTATCACACACATACTACTTGACTCGTTGACAGACCCTATGATCTAAAGAGCACGCGTTAGACTCCCCCCTCCTCCTCCACGTTCGCGTTTTCGAATCCCCGGTTGTACGTGGCAAGGAATAGGGTCGCCTGTCCAACCCTCTTACTGCTAAAGGCCTCTACGCGCAAACGAATTATTGGAATAAAATTAAACCTTAAACCACATGTTAGTCTCGAAATGACATAGTTTGTGTCGAGTTGACGTCAAACATCATTTCTCTCTCTCTCTCGTTCTCAAAATACTTTATAAATATTGTGCTCATTAGGTTACAAATTAGGTTACAAATTGTTCCCCTTTTGGCACCAACGCTGATCTACCCGACATTCCCACATACAATATGAATTTATATGTTCTGGGGGACGAGCTCAGTGATTGTGTGTTGTTCAATTGGTGTATATTCAAATTGGAATCAAATGTTCGTTAGTCCAGTACGGTATTTATCATGTTTCTAATTCCATGCGGCTTTCTTTTTTTCAGGAATGACAGACCGGAAGTAGATTGGATTTTTACAAAATGGCGACTACGTTTTGTGGTTTTCCGTTGCACATGCTTTATACGACGTGCATGCGCAACAGGAAATCAAAGGTTGTGGTCGGCCATCTTTCCCCCATCGAAGCCCAATGGAAATTTGTGATCGGCAATCCTTCTCCACTCGAAGCCCACTGGAAATTTGTGGTCGGCCATCTGACTTCACTCGAAATTTGATGTATAGAAACTAGTGTGAGAGGATCAGCAGAAACTAAATAGACGAGGTCCCGTCTTTTGTAATTGAACTTTCCCCAAAAAACTACGATAGACCAGCTGCGGCATTTACAAACCGTTAATATTTTCTACTTGCGATAGAAGCAATAATATAATATGTAGTCTAATGAAATGGTCTTATTCAAACTGGTCCTAATATGTATGTTGGGTTTTTTTGAAAATCACATAATTATTTATACTATACGATCTTGGGCAATAGAAAGTGTTAAAATTCAATTTGAGTGTGTTGCTTCATTTTTATACGCCCACATTGAAATGTGGTCATATATATTGTCATCGCCCCCGTCATTCCGTCGATCCACAACTGCTGTGGAAGCTCTAAAGCCTTAAAGTTAATATCCGATTGACTTTAAATTTATACACATTATCCTGGTTGGTGCACAGAAGTAGAACATTAACCCCCCTTTCAATTGATTTCGCCATTTCGCCATTGACGAAACAAAATCCTGGGTTTCTCATTATTTCTACCGTGCCCAGACACAAACAAAAAAATAAAATTAAAATTCAGAATTTCAATTTACAATGAAATGGGGTTTAACGTCCTACTGTTCTGCTCCGAACTGGGCTATATGAAATGAAATGGGGTTTAACGTCCTACTGTTCTGCTCCGAACTGGGCTATATGAAATGAAATGTTGTTTAACGTCCTATCGTTCTGCTCCAACTGGGCTAATGGAGACGGGCATACAGTGTGTTTTGAGGGAAATTTTACCCGAACAGCGGCGCTCTGGTATACCCTTGTGTCAAATTCCAACTGTCCATGGTTCTTTTACGTGTCCGGCAATATGTACCTTGGTTAATTGTTCAAAACTATCAACGCTGCATCTGTAAACGTCCATAACTTCACCCACACCCAGAATAAAAGTAATTTGACTAAAATTTAAAATATGTCGTTTTCTATTTTTGAACAGTTATAGCATGATCGACCAGTGCCTTGTTTCCTGAAATTTTAGCTAAAGATAAAATCCAAATTTTAGTAGATACTTCAATTTTGATTGGCTGAGCACTAAAATCAATCTAATATTATCCAATCAAATTACAAAAATCAAGATTTTATCTGAATTAAATTTCGTGAAACAGGCCCCAGTTGTTTATCGCAATCTTACATAATGTATCTTTTGGAAGTTCCCTTTAAAAAATTATTTAGTAACACACCAGTCACAATTAGTACTGTAGTTGACTGGAGCGAGGGGAATATATGAAATGGGGTTTAACGACCTACGCTTCTGCACATAACCTGGGCTAATTGAAGACGGGCATACGCCATACAGTGTGCTATGAGGGAAATTTTGCACTTTTACGTGCACGTCAATGTGTACACGGGACCTCGGTTTTTCGTCCCATCCGAACGACTAGGCAGCTGTCTTTGTCAGGCCCTCTGTCGGCATCACTGACAAGGGGGAATCACGCCGTAAAATTGAAATTAACTTTCTCGGCCAAAGCAGGGATCGGACACCTGGGGCGAGGTGGGGGGGGGGGGGGCATGGGTATTGGCTTTACGCATGTTTCCATTGAGTCATGTGGATGGTTTCCATTGTCCGCTTGTACATTGTACGTGAATATAAGTAGGGACGCATGTCCAACTTCTTAAGTTTTCTCAGGGTCCACCGGCTCCCCCCAACAGCTACATCCGCGACGCGCCAGCAAAGTATAGCAAATAAAAAAAAATAAACTATATGTTAGTCCCGAAATGACATAGTTTGTGTTGATTGGAGGTTAAACCCCATAGCCCCCTCTCGCCCTCTCCTTAAAAATAACATCAATGTGGCTTGAATTCTGAGGTTTTGATTTCCCACAATACGACTGATGCTACACACCTTTTGTTCCCATTTCAATAAATAGAGCCATGGCCGTATCTAGCGGGGGTGCAGCGGGGTACATTGCACCCCCAGGAAAATAAGACGATCCTAGAAATGGCGCCCCTTCTCCCCCAACAAAACAATTTAACAGTCTTTCAATTATAAAATGATACATTTGATTATGAACGATATCAGTAACTTTGGCATAATATTGGCGCACCACCACTCTACTGCACCCCACTTTTAAAATCCTACATACGGCCCTAAATAGAGTTAGATAAGACAATCTACTAAAAAAAGAACCCAACAGAACCGCCACCCTTTACGGCCATATTGCAATAAACAGAAGATTCACTCCAAGAAAACAACATGGCTTGTTACAACAAGAGAATCACCATCCCTTACGAGTTCATTTAATGAGACAACCTGGAATTGAAAACAAGGAAGTCAATGTATTCTTGAATCTTTGACCCCGATTAGGAACGGGGGTTGGATCGCTGAATAGTTAGCGCGGACGCGCTGTTAAAAGACCTGGCATGGTTTCGATTCCCCGGTTGTACGTGACAAGGAGTAGGGTCGCCCATCCTGCGGTTTCGTCCCACTGTTAAAGATCCCTACGCGAAAGCGAATTATTGAATTAAAATGGAACCTTATGTTAGTCCCGAAATGACCTAGTTTTTGTCGAGTGGACGTTAAACCCCATTCCTCTCCCTCTTTTGATTGGGGAAAGTGTTTAACTCTGAAGCGTTAACGAACACTTAAAGACGTATCATGTAAGAGCTAGTTCGTTTACGTCAAATGTTATATAATATTCTAATTTAGATAGTTATTTATATGACAACCCTATAATCATAACTCTAGGTCATTCGATTCCCCGGTTGTGCGTGACAATGAGTAGAGCCGCATGTTCTACCTCGTGGGTCTTCTCCGGGTCATCCGGTTTCGTCCCACTGCTAAAGACCCCTACGCGAAAGCGAATTATTGGATTAAAATTGAACCATTTGTTAGTTTCGAAATGACCCTAGTTTGTGTCGGGTGGGCTTAAAACCCAATTGAAATAAAATTAAACCATATGTTAGTCCCAAAATGACCTAGTTTGTGTCGTATGGACGTACCCCCTCTCTATTTCTCTCTCTCTCTCTGTCTCTCTGTTTCTCTGTCTCTCTTTCTCTCTCGGCGTGATGTCCCTTTAATATCGGGGTTAGGCTAACCAGGAACTTGGTAGCATTGTTCTATTATCTATCTGACATTTTGTAAAATGGCGAACTGTAATTAGGTGTTATATTACTGATATAAAACAAGACAGGTTTATCGTACAACACGACATGAACAAATAACATACCGTGTATACTTGTACAGCTTGAAGAATAGCTGGTTGTCTTACGCCATATACCAATAACATACCGTGTAACTTGTTACAGCTTGAAGAATAGCTGGTTCACTGGTTGTCTTACAAATAACATGCCGTGTATACTTGTTACTTGTATAGTTAGAAGAATAGCTCTCCCGTCAAAAGGCAAAACCTAGTAACTCACATTTTTATCAAAATTGAGTTAGGGCCTAAGTTTTAGTTTCTAGGGTATGTGCTTCCTGTTGTGGTACAAGATATTCAAATCTTTGAATTTTGTAAGCAGTTACACACCAATGACACACCTAGCAACTTCCTTCATTTGCCTAGTATACGACAGCAAAACCTAGTAACTCAATAGTGAAATCAATGGATGAGCTGGGGTTTAATATTCATTCATTACGTTTTCCTTTGTTTTCTCAAAATAAGAAAAAAGTGAGTTACTAGGGTTTGCCTTTGGACGAGAGAGCTGGTTGTCTTAACACACGACATATACAAATAACATACCGTGTAATCCTTTAGAGCTAGAATAATAGCTGATTGTCTTACGCCATATAACAATAACATACCGTGTAACTTGTTACTTATATAGGAGGCAGACCATCATTAATTTTCCCATTGACTTCGAGGTTATTTCTGGCCTCTTTGGCCACCTCCAACTTTTCCTAAAATTTTCGTTGGGTTAAATGCTTTTCACTATAGACTGAGGAACAAATGAACCATGTCTTTGCACTAAAATTTGTATGAGGTTGACCACCAAAATTCTGAGAAACACCAACTTAAATAAGCATACCCAAAGCATGTAACTAGATGCCATACTTATCACCGTAGCCAACCTGATAACTCAGTTATCCTTCCGCCTTAAAATCATGAATATTTACCAATATCTGGCAGAAAATATTGATTCAACCCCTCTTCGTCCATTCTAGACCAAAAAATCAACAAAAATGTCCACGCAAAGGGGGAGAAGAGAGAAGGAGAGAGAATTGCTATAAATAGACGAACTACTATGGGTACCGAGAGTGTGCAATTTAATGGTGGTCTGCCTCCGTATAGCTAGAAGAATAGCTGGTTGCCTTAACACACGACATAATCCAAAATAACATTCGTGTAAACTGTATAGTTTCCTTTATTGGCATACTACACGAAGGCAGACTACCATTACATGTAGTTCCTTCCAATATTGGTCTGCCGTCCCCCCCCCCCCCTCTATCTCTCCTCCCTCTCTCCTCTCCCTCTCTCTCTCACTCTCTCTCTCTATCTCTCTCTCTCTCTCTCTCAATTTCCAGGTTCAAAATATTAGCTCCTTTAATTTGTTTAATTGCGATTGTTTCAATGGACAGTTTTTATTGTATTGTAAGATAACGGTGACTGGGAAGAGCTAGTTTAAAGGGAGTGTAGGTTTTTGGCAGTCTGACTCCAACGGAACCCTTGCCTAAGAACAGGCGGACTTAACCAATCGAGAGACAGAGAGCGAAATGGGGTTTAACGTCCATTCGACAAAAGATAGGTCATTTCGGAATTAACATATGGTTAATTTTTATTTCAATAATTTGCTTGCGCGTAGGGGTCTTTAGAAGTGACGGGAATCCGGAGGGCCCGGAGAAAACACACGAGGTTGGACAGGCTACCCTACTCCTTGTCACGTACAACCGGCTATTCGAAACCACGCCAGTTGACTCAATGACAGGCTTTATGATAAAGCGCGCACATGCTAACCATTCGGCCATCCAACCCCCCATAACCAATCAAAACCCGTGACTTGGACAATTTCGCTTGCTTAATTGTGTATCGCATCAGTTGATTGGTTGTCGTCTAAGGTTGATAAAGCGTCACTCCGAATAGCAGGAACTTTAGTAAGTAGTTCACTAAGCATACGGGATTTCGCTTACCCGAAGGTCCCGTTTGTTCACCGACAACATTTATCCGGATTTCCAGGAATGGTTTCGCCTTGTCGGTCGTTCGGGAAAGAGGAGGGCAACAACGTCTAATCGTCCGAATAGAACAGGGGGTTGGGATGGCCTAGTGGTCTAGAGTGCCGCGCTTCGACCTCTAGCTGGCCGGCTACCTCTGGCTTGTGGCTGTGGTTTCGAGCCCTGGTGTGAGCGTATGTGACATGGAGATAGGGGCGCCTTCTCAACCTCGTGGGTTTCCTCCGGGCACTCTGGTTTCCTCCCACTGCTAAAGACTCCTACGCACAAGCGAATTATTGAAATAAAATTAAAATCATATGTTAGTCCCGAAATGACCTAGTTGTGTTGAGTGGAAGTTAAACCCATTTTCTCTCCCTCTCTCTCTCTCTGAATGGGACGAAAAACCGAGGTCTCGTGTACAATTTGGCGTGCACGTAAGTATCCCTTGGCAGTTGGAATTTGATATATATATATATATATATAAGAGAGAGTAATTGGCCTAGTCGGAAGAGAACATTAGGGTGTTAAACCACAATCCATTTCCATTACATTGAGTCTAAAATAGTTGAAAGTTTTGAGATAAGAATTTTTGTAGGTATGAATTTTATGGAGTAATCAGTGAAATGAATGCAATACAAGTTTTATCTGTAATTTTTTAACCAACATAAGTATTCGGGGGGTGTAAATAATAACTCGTATCTTTTTTAATGGAGTTTTTATCTTAATTTTTAAAATATTATCTGTTTATAACTTAGAGCGTGTGTGGGAAACACTCCCCATAAATACGGTAAACATCAGAAAGGTATTTAGTAATTTCACCAAGAAAATAAAATATAATTAATTTTAAATAATAATTTTGTTTTTATCAGTTTGCTAAATACTTATTACGTACCTTAATCCAGGTAGTGGGTTCATGCAGTTAATGGCCAGGGTTAGGTTTAAGAATTTGGGGAGGGGTTAAATCTCCACATAAGCACTGGCCTAGGTTCGTGATATTTCCAAGCTTTATTTAAAATACATACAATACATTAGGTTTATATACAAAGGTAATTTAACTGTTTTCTGGTGCAGGTGGCGATCCTGGTCTTTCTTGCATGGAGCTTCTGGTATTCTGGTAATTTTGTTTCTGAAAAACACACAAAAAAATTTGAGCTCTCGGGGTAGAGCCACGTTAGTGTGTTTCCTACTTAATTGGATTTTGGGCTAGGATAAAGACTGGTCTTATTTTAATCTAATTTACTGTGTACTAGGATGTCGTTCAGATTTTTATTTTTAGAATATGCAATTACAAGTTTCTGTGTGAAAATTTTTCGGGTGATGCAATGTAATGGCGTTTAACGTTCCACATTTTTGCATAAACTGGGATTATGAAATGGGGTTTAACATCCTACTATTCTGCGTTCTGCATGAAATAAGCTAATGTAATTGGATTTACTGTTCTCAACTAATGAAATGATGTTTAACGTCCTACTGTTCTGGGCTAATGAATTTTTGGAATTTAAACTTGTAATGTTCAAAACGGTCCACCATAGTTTTTCTGGATAAAAGAGTCTTCTTTTATTTTGTATGAAATATGTGTGTAACTGGTGTGATTGTGACTACCTTTTAATTATTATGGTTTAGAAAAAGCGTGCATAGAAACAGTGAAAATGGCGTGAATGTGAATACATGTGAGGCCGTCTTCTTAAACGGCGGTTGTTATATCGGTTTTTTACCGAGACACTGTATTTAATGTAGTGCAATGTGTCCGTGAACTATTATCTATCGATTGTGAACAGTGAACGTGATTTATTATGGTGAACTTTATGTGAAATTCGACTCAATTGCCGAGTCAGCTGTGACGTGACACTTGTGAACTGAGAACTTGTGAAGTGTGAATGTAACTTTCTTTATATATCTTATAACTTTCATTATTATTATTCCAATGATTTATTATTAAACCGTTAATGCGATTAATCAATCCATAAGTCTGTTGTTTTATTCCATATTGAAAGGCTGCAAGTCAGTATAAAATTACTGACCTTTGACCCCTGATGTGACCCACTGACTATATACAGTGTCTGGCGTACGAACGGTATGTCATAAACGCCGTAAGAGAAACGTGCTACGACGGACCCTACATTGTTAGTAAAAAACCGTCAGGACATTGACAATACCAGGCAATTGAATAATGTGAATATATAGTGAAGACCGTGACTTCATGGTGTGATGAAGATAAACTTTAGTGTATCAGTTTTGTACTTGTTTGTAATTTGTGAAATGGCATCCTTACCACCAAGATTCGGTAACCAATTAAGAAGAAAGTCACGCAGCTTAGTGTGTAGAAGTGCAGACAACAGTGTGCACAATGTTGACCCTGAGATTGTGCCAGTGGGCTTTCGAGTACACAATGAGTTGGGAGGCCCAGGTGGGGCCGGAGACGACTTTGTGCCCGGTGATGGAACTGTCCCCAGTGGGGCCGGTAGCAGACGTTTGAGTGAACTTCCCACTTGTGAGGGTGTGGATAATCCTAGTAATGTACTTCCTGACGATGACATCAAACCAATAGATAGTATCTCTAACGTGCCTTCACGAAACACTACCTCCACTACAGTTTCAAAGTTGAGATATCGAGCTATTCAAAAAGAAATTGAATTAAAGAATCAACTGATGACTTTAACAGAAAGAAATAAATATGAAGATGAAAGAAAAGAATTAGAAAGCCGTTTAGCATTTGAAAAATCTGAAGAAGAGATTCGACTAGCATCTGAAAAAGCGGAACGACTTCGTAGAGAACATGAATTAAAGGCAAGATTAACAGAAATAAAAAGAAGAGAAGAAGAATTGTTATTGAGATCCAAATTATCAAGTGCCGCAGAAGTTAATAGAATGTACGTTCAAGTAGATTCTGAAATTTCCTTTAAAAGGCCTATTCAACCTTTGAATAACTCTAACCCTGTGAACAATGCAATAAACATATGTGACCCTGTGATACCTCCAGTGAATGCTGTAAGTGCTGGTGACCCTGTGACACCTGCTGTGAATGCTGTAAGCTCGCGTGACCCTGTGACACCTGTGTACAGTAACAATTCTGTGAACATTCATGAACCTATGATTGCACAACCCCCTATAGTGAACATTAACAATAGTGTAAACAGTCCTATAAACATTAGTGAAAAAGAGCATGTGGACGTGAATCGAGATACAGAAACTATTAATCATTCTGTGACGAAATCTGAACCAGAAATATCTACTATTTTAAGTAAACTAATAGATAGTCAAAGGGAACAAGCGTTACCAGCCCAAGAACTGAAACCATTTAATGGTTTAAATATATTGGACTTTCCAATATTCATGAAAAACTTTAAATATGTAGTAGAGAACAATACTGTAGACCCAAGTCGTAGACTGGAGCTGTTAATAAGATATACACAGGGAGATGCCTACGAGTTGATAAAGCAATGTCCAATGATAGTGCCCGCATCAGCAGCATATATTAAAGCAAGAGACTTATTGAACCGTGATTATGGTAACCCATTTATTTTGGCAGCTGCCTTTCGGAGTAAGGCAGAAACGTGGCCGAAAATACTTATAGGTGACAAAAGTGGACTTCGAAAGTATTCCCTCTTCTTGAATAACTGTTGTAACATAAAACATTCCAATTCGGACATGTCGTCCATGGACAGCAGTGAATTCATAAAACTTTTGGCATCTAAATTACCAGTTTCGTTGCAACAGCAGTGGATTGGTCGTGTGGGAGATTTCAGAGAAAATGGTAATCGAGCCCCGGTGTTGGAAGATTTAGAAAACTTTATAAGCAGAATTTCAAGAAACGAAAACGACCCCAGAGTGAGTGGTTTGGGTTATCAGTTACGTATACCCACATCAACTATCCCTCATGTTAGTAACAAGACTACACATCAGTCGCGATATACATTTTCGACACAGGTCAATAAGGTTAATTTGGCAGCGCAACCTCCCTGTTTATATTGCACAGGTATGCATTCCCTGCTCTTATGTCGTAAATTCAGTTATCTGAATACCAGTGACAAATCAGTAGAAGTTAAAAAAAGGGGACTTTGTTTCGCATGTTTGAACCCTAAACACATGAAGAGTGACTGCCCAAATCCCCAGTGGGCTAAATGTGATAAATGCATCAGAAAGCATACAACTATAATGCATGACCCTACTAGGGATAACATTTCTCATGACAGACAACCAAGTACATGGATATCCCGTGAATCAAAATCCTATAATAATGACTCTAAATCATTTGTACCTAAATCAGAACATGAAAGTAAGGTATCTTCTGGCTGTGTACTAGGCAATACCAACCCCTTGATGGCCATTTTGCCTATACTTATTAAGCATAAAAACAGTGATGACTGTGTAGCAACATATGCATTTGTTGACAATGGCTCCGCTGCTTGTTTCATGAATTCTGATCTTGCACATCGATTAAGAGTCAGTGGACGAACCATTAAATTCTGTAGAAACTCTTAAAACTGATATTCTTGATAATTTACAAATAAGCAGTCTCAATGGTGATCAGTTTTTAGAATTGCCTTCTACTTATGTGAAGGATGATATGCCTGTTGACATGTGTGATGTACCCAGAAAAGATGACCTATATAGTTGGAAACATTTAAGTCACATTAATGTAGCAGATATTTGTGAATTTCCCAATTTTATTCCAAAAGTTAGTCTTATGATAGGTGTGAACATGCCTGCAGCTACAACACCATTAGAAGTGTGCACCGGTAACATTGGTGAGCCTTATGGGATTAAATCACCATTAGGATGGTTGTTATATGGTTTACCAGGAAAACTACAAAGTTCGTCTGTTTCAATTAGTGTTAATTTATGCCAGATTGATGATAGTCTCGAGCAACAAGTAAAGAAATATTTTAATTTAGAATTTAGCGAAAGGCTTTGTGAAGACAAACACTCATTGTCTATTGAAGACAAACAATTTTTAAACATTTTAACTAACTCCATTGAATTAAATGACAGTCATTATCAGACTGAATTACCGTTTCGTGATAGATCAGTTATCAATCAATCAATCAATCAACACAGAATTTGTATAGCGCAAATAATACTTTGATAAAGTTCCTAATGCGCTTAAAATTTTATCTGGATTCTTTTAGTGTTTATTTTCGTCAAAAAGATGTGTCTTCAAACGTGACTTGAAGATGTCTAGAGTTTTTGATTCTTTGATGTCGAAGGGTAGGGAATTCCACAGAAAAGGTGCTGCAAAGTGAAAAGATCGTTTAGTCCGTTGAAGTTTGACAGCAGGAATAACTAATAATGACTTGTTCTGGGATCTTAAGGTTCTATTGGATTCATATGGAGTGAGTAGATCTTGAATGTATTGTGGCGCTTGGTTGTTGAGTGCTTTAAAAGTCAGTAATAGTATTTTAAATTTGATTCGCTGATTTATGGGTAACCAATGGAGGGTTCTTAATGATGGTTTATGCCTAATAACAAACTTCAGGCTGAATCATTTGCCTACAGACTTAGAAATAAACTTGTGAAAGACGATTCTTTAAATGAACAATATTGCAAATTCATGAACAATTTAGAATCCAAGAAATACTCTGAAATTGTCCCACCAAGTGAAATTGATAGAAGTGATGGCCGTGTGTGGTATGTACCGCATCATCACGTGATACACCCTAAAAAGCCAGATAAAGTGCGTGTAGTTTTTAATTGCCCGCTTATCTTTCAACAGACCTCACTAAATGAGCAGCTTTTACAAGGGCCAGATTTGACTAACTCGTTACTAAGTGTATTATTGCGATGGAGACAAGATTATATCGCAGTTATGGCTGATGTAGAACAAATGTTCTATCAGGTCAGAGTTGTGAAGAGAGACAGTGACATGCTTCGCTATTTATGGTGGCCCAACAGTGACACGAATGGACATCTTACTGAATATAGAATGCGAGTGCATATTTTTGGTGCAGTTAGCTCCCCTAGCTGTGCGAACTTTGCTCTAAAGCAAACAGCTTTAGATAATATTAACGATTATTCTCCTGAAATAATCAATGCTGTAAATTATGATTTTTACGTAGACGATTTCTTGAAATCTATGACTACAGAAGAGGAATGTGTAGAATTAATTCGTGAAGTATGTGATCTCTTATCCAAAGGCGGATTTCGCCTTACCAAGTGGGTAAGCAATAGCAGAAATGTATTGTCTACTATTCCCGATAATGAATTAGCTGAACAAGTGATGGATCTTGATATTTCATCAGATTCTTTACCCGTGCAACGAGCCTTAGGTGTCCAGTGGAACATTGAATTAGATTTAATTGAGTTTAACATTGGTGAAGTTAACAGAACTGCAACGCGGCGTAATATATTATCCGTGATAAGTTCAATTTATGATCCCTTCGGATTAGCATCTCCGTTTGTGCTCAAATGTAAAATAATCCTCCAGCATTTATGTCGAGATAAGTTATCGTGGGATGAAATGATTCCGATTGACCGACAAAGAGAATGGAATAACTGGCTTACTGATCTTGCAAATTTACATAATTTGTCAGTTCAGAGATGTGTGAAACCCCAGAACTTTAGAAAGATCGTGAACACTCAAATACATCATTTCAGTGATGCATCGCAAGAGGGTTATGGTACAGTTACTTATTTAAGATTTCAAAGTGATAAAAATGAGATACACATTTCATTTTTACTTGGGCGTTCTCGTGTAGCACCCATAAAGCCCCACACAATAGTTAAATTAGAGCTCGCAGCGGCTACATCGATTGTGAGAATACATAACATGTTAACACGTGAATTGTCGATTCCTATTAATCAAGTGTATTTTTGGTCGGACAGCCAAACCGTTTTAAAGTACATTTATGATGTAAAAACACGTCACCAAGTTTTTGTCGCTAACAGACTTGCAGTAATTCATGACGGTTCTAACGTGAATCAGTGGCGTTTTGTGCCTGGAAAGCTAAATCCAGCTGACCTAGCATCTCGTGGATCGAGTGTAGAGAATATCGCCAATAACTCCATGTGGTTATGTGGACCAGAATTTCTAAAACTATCAATCAATGATTGGCCGGAGAACATAGTTCCATTGAATAATGATGAAGATATACAAGTACCTACTAATTTTGTGAAAACGGATGATTCTGTGAATGCGGTAAATACATTGATAGATAAGTACTCTGATTGGTATCGATTAAATCGTGCGATATCATGGTGGTTACGATTAAAGCAAATTCTAAAGTATAAAGCTCAAAAATGTTTAATTCCTGATAGTTTATGTACTAAGTCATTATCTGTTAAGGAAATTAATAGTGCTGAAGTAGAAATAATTAAGTTTGTTCAAAATCAGGTATATTCTGATGAAATAAAGTGTCTTAGTGAAAACGGTGAAAATCCTAATAATGTGAAACATGTCAAAAACAAAAGTGAAATCTCAAGTTTAGATCCATTTCTTAAAGATGGAATCTTGCATGTTGGTGGAAGATTACGCAATGCAAATGTGCCTTTTAATTTTAAGCATCAAATTATACTGCCTAAAAATTGTCATGTTTCAAATCTAATTGCTAAATATTGTCATGTTAATGTAGCCCATATGGGTAGAAATCATACTATTAGTAATATTAGAAAAAATTATTGGATAGTTAAATGTGGTGTATTAGTTAAGTCTATTTTAAGTAAATGTGTGATTTGTAGAAAATATCAGTCTAGAGTTAGTGAACAGAAAATGAGTGACATTCCATATTTTCGACTTAAACCTGATTTACCTGCTTTTAGTATAGTAGGAATTGATTATTTTGGACCTTTTGAAATCAAATCAGGGCGTTCTATCCGTAAGCGATACGGAGTTGTATTTACATGTATGATATCTCGTGCCACGCATATAGAAGTTTCTAATTCCTTAGACACTAGTTCATGTGTGAATGCCTTAAGACGTTTTATTGCCCGTAGAGGTACTCCTAGTGATATATATTCAGATAATGGCACAAACTTTATTGGTGCACAGAAAGAACTTAAACAATCATTATGTGATCTGAAACAAACACAGATTGAAAACTTTGCAACTCAACGTGGATTTAAGTGGCATTTCAACCCCCCTACAGCATCCCATTTTGGCGGATTGTGGGAGAGGCAGATAAGGACTATAAGAAAAATTCTACATGGGATTCTGTGTGAACAATTTTTGCGAACAGCACAAAGTGATGAGGAACTAATCACTTTCTTTTGTGAAGTAGAGGCTGTAATAAACAGTAGACCTCTGACTTGTGTATCCAGTGATTCCAATGACTTGGAAGTGATAACTCCTAATTCACTTCTTATGTGTCACCAAAATGTGTTATTTCCCCCTGGTTTATTCAATGAACGTGATGTATATTCAAATAGACGATGGCGCCAAATCCAGTATTTGACTGATCTCTTTTGGAAACGTTGGACTGATGAATATTTGCATTCATTACAACGTCGTGAAAAGTGGCTCAATCCTTCCAGAAATATTAAAGTTGGGGACATTGCTCTTATAGTCGATTCAAGTGCACCCCGTGGATCGTGGCCCATGGGTGTAGTTGAAGAAGTGTATCCAGACAAGCATGGCCTTGTACGTAGTGTAAAATTAAGGACAAAAACAAGTATTTTGACTCGTCCTATAGCTAAATTATGCTTAATCTTAGAAAGTGACAGTTAAATTGTTAAGAATTTATTTAATTTTGATATTTACATTACTTATGTGTATTGAAATGATATTAGATTTAATGGTTGTGTTACTATTGTATAAGTATGTAACTAAGAACTAAAATGGTGAAAAAGCTTAAATGTGAATCTTAGAAATAATTTTGTGAAATAAGGTTTCAATTGTGAAATGTGAATTTATCTTAATTTTTCTATTGCATCATTGTAATATGGTGTGAATGTTTTGTATTCTGTATGGATATGATAAGTTATAAAAATATTTTAGTATTATAATACACTGATTATTTGTGTAACAGTATTTAGAATTCTGAAGTTAAGAATATTGTATATTTAGTTAATGTTTTTGAACATATTGTGTTATTATCTCATTTGCATTTCGATAGGGGCCGGTGTGTAATGTTCAAAACGGTCCACCATAGTTTTTCTGGATAAAAGAGTCTTCTTTTATTTTGTATGAAATATGTGTGTAACTGGTGTGATTGTGACTACCTTTTAATTATTATGGTTTAGAAAAAGCGTGCATAGAAACAGTGAAAATGGCGTGAATGTGAATACATGTGAGGCCGTCTTCTTAAACGGCGGTTGTTATATCGGTTTTTTACCGAGACACTGTATTTAATGTAGTGCAATGTGTCCGTGAACTATTATCTATCGATTGTGAACAGTGAACGTGATTTATTATGGTGAACTTTATGTGAAATTCGACTCAATTGCCGAGTCAGCTGTGACGTGACACTTGTGAACTGAGAACTTGTGAAGTGTGAATGTAACTTTCTTTATATATCTTATAACTTTCATTATTATTATTCCAATGATTTATTATTAAACCGTTAATGCGATTAATCAATCCATAAGTCTGTTGTTTTATTCCATATTGAAAGGCTGCAAGTCAGTATAAAATTACTGACCTTTGACCCCTGATGTGACCCACTGACTATATACAGTGTCTGGCGTACGAACGGTATGTCATAAACGCCGTAAGAGAAACGTGCTACGACGGACCCTACAAAACTGGTAAAGTATACGAACACACACCCCGGTTACCATTCCATCCAATAGTTCAGACGTCATTGTATGCCAGGCCGTCTGTCGTACACCACTGACAAGGGGGACCGAAATAAAATGAAACGAAATGCGGTTTAACGTCCTACTGTTCTGTACCGAACTGGGCTAATGAAGACGGGCATACACCATACAATGTGCCACGGCATACTCTTATATCGAGTTCCAACTGCCAAGGGATATTTTACGTTCACGCCAATGCGTACACAAGTACTCGGTTTTTCGTACCATCTGAACGACTAGATAGCTGTTCGTATCAAGCCCTCCGTCCAGCACCACTGACGAGAGGAAACCATTATGATCGAACCTTGGCCCTCAACGGTAAATGAGCCAAAGCAGTACTCACTGAACCCTGGTGTTATTGTAGAAGTGCAAGTTCAGGAAACAAAAATATAAATCATCAAAATTCTCCCCATTTATTTTAAGTGTAAAATGAAATTAAGAAGGAGGAGAGGAAAAGTTAGTTATTTTAAGTTAAACCTGTCAATTTAATCTCTCTCTCTCTTTCTCTCTCTCTCTCTCCCTTTTAAAAATGAAATGTTAGGCGAGGAGGAGAAATGTTAGGTATGTAAGTTAAACCTGCCAAATCAATCTCTCTCTCCCCTTCTCTCTCTGTCTCTCTCTCTCTCTCCCCTTCTCTCTCTGTCTCTCTCTCCCTCTCCCCTCTCTCTCACTCTCTCCCTTTTTTTAAAGAGAAAAATGAAATTAAGAAGGAGACGTTAAACCTGTAAAATTAATCTCTCTTTCCCCCTCACTCTCTCTCCGCTCTCGCTCTCACTCTCTCTCTCTCTCTCCCATTTATCTTAAGTGTAAAATGAAATTAGGAAAGAGAGGAAATGTTAGTTATTTAAGTTAAACCTGTCATATTAATCTACTGGGGGGTAGATAGACACACAGAGAGATGCCAACAACTTGTAATCGCTTACAGAAATTAAATTTACTTTTCATAAAACTAATGATATAGTTATAGTTGTGTGGTTTAGTTTCTAGATTAGATAATATTGTCCCACACACGTCACAGATTAACATCCTGGTCCCTATACAGGAGAGAGAGAGAGAGAGAGAGAGAGAGAGAGAGAGATAGAGAAATAGAGATAGGATTTAACGTCCACTCAACACAACTAGGTCATTTCGGGACTAACATATGTTTTTTTTTAAATTTTATTTCAATAATTCGCTTGCGCGCAGGGGTCTCTAGCGAGGGAGGAAACCGTAGTGCCCGGAGGAAACCCACGAGGTTGGGAAGGCGCCCCTATCTCCATGCCACATACGCTCACACCAGGGCTCGAAACCACAGCCGCAAGCCAGAGGTGGCCGGCCAGCTAGAGGTCGAAGCGCGGCACTCTAGACCACTAGGCCATCCCAACCCCCCGGGCTGGCTAAATAGTTTAACAGGTGCGTGTTGCACCATACCGTCCGTCAATGAGTCAAGGTGGTGTGGTTTCGGCTTCCCGTTTTCTGTGACAAGACATAGGTCTCTTGTCCAACATCGTGGGTTTTCTCTGATTTACCCCCACTGGTTAAGATCCCACCCCCACTTAGACGCTAGGGAATTGTTGACATAAAACTGAATCTTATGTTTATCCCGCAGTTTATGTCAAGCGGACGTTAAGCCTCGTCTCCCCCTTTCAACGAATGGTAGTATGAATCGCCACTAGCAGGGCATACTGTCCTTTATAATGTCCGGCTCCCCCACTACCCACTGCTAAAGACCTCTACGTATAAGCGAATTATTGAAATAAAATTAAACCATATGTTACTCCCAAAATGACCTAGTTATGTGTCGAGTTGACGTCTCTCTCTCTCCCTCTATCTGTCTGTCTGTCTCTCTCTCTCCCCCCTCTGTCTCTCTCTCCGTTCTTTCTCTCTCTCTCTCTCTCGTGCACAGTTTGGCGTATGTCGGTCTTTATAAGCCCGGTTGGTTGGGAAAGGCAGGATCGATCCAATACCACCTGATCATTCCAGTACTAATGATAGTTTGTCATCAAAACCGAGAATATCCGAACTTTGTTGATTTCTATCTAGTCTGTCTGGCTTTGGGGGATGGTGGGGAGGGGGGCGGCATTGAGGTGTTTTTGCGGCGTGTTTGTGAGAAATTCTAACAAGTAAACAACTCGACCCTTCTCCTCGCCGTCAATCATTACACCAGTCATAACTAATGTCTAGAGTGTAAGAGTAAGACACTTGAGATAATACCGTAATCAAGTATTACAGCCGTCAAGTGTATCGGTCTCTCTCTCTCTCTGTCTTTCTCTCCCTGTCAAGTGTATGTATCGGTTCTAATTGAAGCGACAGTAATCGGATATGCTAGAACGAGGGAAGGAGATCGGTCCATTACAGAATCAAGACGCGAGGAAATGGTGCTTGTCGCTCCAGGGTGATATGCCCTTCGTCGAGTCTTGAGTCCAGTTTAAAGGACTAGAATGGGGTTTTATGGCACTTTAAATTAAAGCCGTGGTCATTTTGAGACTAACATATGGTAATTTAAAACTGTCCATGTCCTTTTAGATGCACGGAAACGAGTAATAGATGAACCGCAGAAAGGGGATGGAGGTGGGCGGGGTAAACTGTCTGAAATGGAAATTAGGATAATCCTGTGATTGAGTTAGTGCCTTACAATCCACCCTTCCCTCCCAGCAAACTTTACTCACTGAAAAAAACACTCATCCCTTCCCTCCCCAAAAAACCCTACTCACTGAACAAACACTGTCTCCCAGCAAACCTTACTCACTCAATCAACCACCCCCCCCCCCCCCATTCCTCACTGAATCAACCCTCCCTCCCTGAAAACAACATCCCTCCCATTCCTCACAGAAGAAACCCTGTCTTCCAGCAAACCTTACTCACTGAAGAAACCCTGTCTCCCAGAAAGACAAGCGCCTTGCATAATCACGCGGTGGGGGGGGGGGGGGGGAGTAAGTCGTTAGCAACGTCATCAGGATTTCCGATGTGATCAGTGTGGCGGAACAGATGGCTTGTCAAGAAACGCAGTATAGTCGTTCGGATGGGACGAAAGACCGAGGTTTCGCGTACACATCACGTAAAAGAACCCTTTAAAATAAGATTAGGGCGTAGCGCTGCTGTTCGGACAATCTTCCTCTTACCACTTTGCGTCACACACATTAACCCATTGACCTCGTTATGCCCGAAGGACGGGTGTTCGATTGCATTGGCCGATAAAGTTCATTTCAATTTTCCGGCGTGGCTTCCCCTTGTCAATGATGCAGCCTGACAAGGAAAGCTGCCTAGTCGTTCGGATGGGACGAAAAACCGAGGTCCCGTGTACACATTGGCGTGTTGCTGCCCGGGCAAAATTTCCCTCATAGCCCACTGTATGGCATATTCCCGTCTTCAATTAGCCAAGGTTAGATGCAGAAGCGTGGGACGTTAAACCCCATTTCATTTATTCATTAAACCCTGTAACATTTTATTTCTGACTTCCGTTGCCAACCACTTTAATATTTGAGTAGATCAGACAGGGGAGATAACTGCAGTGTTATTAAACCATAAAACTTCGCGCGAAAGTAACAGGAGAGATAAAACGCAGACGTAATAATAAGCAGAAGTGAAAAAAAAGCAGCGGGATTATAAAAGAGTGATATATAAACCGGTGGTTATTGCTACTTATCGCATGGCTGGATATTGATAACGTCTGCGGTTACATAATTTTACCCGCCATAATCTATAGTTTCCTGAAATCGAATCTCGACTCCGATACAGGAGGAGTATTTTTCTTCTTACGTTGGTAAGTGTTTTTTTTTTATCTTCCACTAATTCATTTTCATTTAATGTCTGTTCTATGTTTCCCGTTAATTTGTCAATGGATTAAAATGTTTGATACATCGAATCAATCATTCGAAACTTGTCGGATTTTTTATTTTTCATTTGCTACAATGTTTAAAAACTCCTTTGATTCGGTCTATGCATTGGGATTTTTTACATTTTCAAAGAGGTTTGCGCTAGCTGTTTGTTTTTGATCTATATTTCATGGTACGGTGGTCACCGAGGGATGATGTATGATTATTTTCGTATTGTGTGTGTTGTTTTTTTTTTGCGGGAATGCAATACAAATAGAGATATATGTGTTATTTTTATAATAAAAAACCCACTGTCCAAGCATGGATTAGAGAGAGAGAGAGAGAGAGAGAGAGAGAGAGAGAGAGAGAGAGAGAGAGAGAGAGCTAAAGTAATTGGGTAGCGCTTTGAGCATAAACTTGGTTTCTGGATATAGCGCATTATAAATGTTCACATTATTATTATTATTATTATTAGAGAGAGTGAGAGATATGTTTAATACCAACGCGACACAAACAAGGTCTTTCTGGACTAACAAATAGTGTAGTTTAATTTTCAATGATTCGCTTGCGCCTAAGGGGGCTTAAGCAGTGGTTGGGTGCGGGGTGGGGCTGAGAACACCCACGCAGTTAGACATGCGACCCTACTCATTGTTACGTATAACTTATACTATAAGCGGGGAATCTAAACCTTGCCTTTTAACTCAATGACAGACATTATTACGTACATGGATCCGTGGACAAATTGTAACCGTGCACAGCGCTGTACAGTCCGGGGCAAGACGCCCGGGACTGTACAGCGCAGTGGACGCTTACGGCTGGCCCCTGGATCCATTCACTTGATTTGATAATTGTTTATTTTTTACAATGTCTATTTTCTGTCTTGTCCGCAGATTTATCTTGTATATTTTTGTTTTGCGTGTAGTGTTGTCCTCCTGCACTTACTATTAGGGGCCCTGGTAAGGGATATCGTATAGTTTTTCGAATTGTACCACAAAGGAATGTTCATTCATGTACACGTGGACGTGCTCGTGAATTTGAAATATGGGTAAGTGGCAGCGCCGCTGTCGGGGCAAAATTTCAAACCTTATATCTTTTATGCTAATATTGACATCGCCCTGCCCCACCACAACAAACCAGAAATTCAAATACTCGAATACTGATCACAAAAGAAATGAAATATAGATTAACGTCATAATGGTCTGTTACGTCAGGTCTAGTGAAGGAGGGATTGCTGGTCACATCCTATAGGTTTCCCCTTGTCAGTGATGCAGGACGGAGGGCCTGACAAGGACAGCTGTCTAGTCATTTGGATGGGACGAAAAACCAAGGTCCCGTGTACACATTGGCGTGAACGTAAAAGTTGAAATAAGAGTAGGCCGTAGCACCCTTGCTGGGGCAAAATTTCCCTCATAGCACACTTAATGGCGTATGTCTGTATGCATTAGCCCGGTTTAGGAGCAGAACAGTAGGACGTTAAACTTGCTCGGCCAATGCAGGGATTGAACCTCCGGCCTAGCGAGCCAGTGTCTTACCCAGCGAGAGTCTAAAATTTAATGATAGAAAGGAAAAAAGGATGAGTACAAGTCGGTCAAGTTTGTAAGATAGACAACCCACACAGGAAATAAATTCTTATTATTTACAACATGTTATTGATGATGTCATTTATTATAGGCAAATACGCAGTTTGAAATGACACAGTTAAATCTCGATACAGGCTTAATATGACCAATTGCATCTTACAGTTATAAAGTGTGTCCTACATACAGGGAAAATTGGGACCTGTGCCTTACATAGAGGGTAAATTGGAACGGGCAAATTGGAACATGTGTCTTATGTACAGGGCAAATTGGAACACGCATGTTTTATGTATGGGTCAAAATGAAACACGCATGTTTTATGTACAGGGCAAATTAGAACCTGATGTCTTTGTAAAGGATCAATTGCAACTTGATACCTTTGTTATTTATTGAATCTTGATACATTTGTACAAAACTAAATACAAGTTGCAATTGACTCTTTTGTATAGCAACAATCTAAGACGCCCCTATGTCATACCTAGGATCAAAACAGAGACAGAGACAGAGAGAGAGAGAGAGAGAGAGAGAGAGAGGGGGGGGGAGAGATAGAGAGGGGTACGTCCATACGACATATGGTTTAATTTTATTTCAAAAATCGTTTGTGTTGTGCGTTAGGGTCTTTATCAGTGGAAGGAAACCGGAGGACCCTGGAGAAAACCTACGAGATTGGACAGGCGAGGGATCGAAACCACGACCGACGCCTGAGGTGATCGACAAGATCAATCTCGAAGCTCGACGACAACAAGGCTACACGCCCTCCTCCGGCCCTCCCCAAACTCGAGATAAAGAGATGATCGCTCATGCTTTAATAGTTCAAACATAGATAATGAAAATTGAATATTATATTGAAAACTCGAAGTTATGAGCGTTTGAAGTTTTATCGCTAAATAGATGCGAGATGCGATAATAAATGTATTCTTAATTATCCTTTTCATAGTTGATTTATTTAATGGTGAAGCTGTTCCATATTTACTTCAAGTACTTGATTATGGGCGTTTCATGTGACTACATGTCTAAATAATAATATTTTTGATTTGAAACCTGTAAACAAAGTCGCCATATCTATAACATAATAATGACTATTAAAGATACATTATGGGCGATAAAGAGTTCGAGAGGGGTGATTTAGGTTTTGTCCTGTTACCGGATCCTTTCAGTTATCTGAATAAATATTGTTTATATTTAAAAAAAGGAGTTGTCAGTTTTCACTATAATAGTTAAAGACTAGATTATGTAAAGGCAATTTGCTGAAAATGTCAGCCAAATTGATCCACTATGAGCCGAGAATTAGGCGATTAACATTTCTGCCTAAAGTCGGTACGATAAAAAGCATAGTCTCGATTATCCATTTCATGATTAAATCATGAAGGACAGTTGAGAAGCAAAACGGATCCAAATCCAATACATATTGTAAGCTAGCGATGACATCTAGAGTTGATTTTGGTCTGGATACGCTAATTAATACAAGTAGCTAATTTATACTTTAGATAACATTTCAGGCCTAAAAAAAGACCTGTAAATAGGCAGATTTAGCCCTTTTATAATGTATGTTTAATGTATCTTTAAAAATATAAAGAAAGACCTTCAATAGGCCAATTTAGCTCTTGCATAATGCATATAAAATAATTATGTATTAACCTCGAGTGGCACGCAGCTTTAATTTGTTTTATTGGTGTTTATGAGATGAACAGGATTACCACTTGATAATATTTCTCACTCAGCTTCCTGTTGCGGGTCACTCTAACATTTAAAATATTACATATGGTCGATTACAAATAATTATTATTAAATAAAAACACGTGTTTAAATAACTATAACTTTTAAAGCCACGCAGCTGACATTTGTCGGGTTGGGGTTTGAAGCTGAATTACGATATTTCGTTTATGCGTGGCTTTTTTTTAAAAACTTAATTACGGCGTTTGTTTGGGGTTTGTTTTGGTTTAAAAATATTTTATTGCATCAGCAAAAATAATTCGTGATACAATTGGATTGGACAAAAGGTATTAAAACTTACAAACGTGGGTTTCGTTTTTTCAACAGAAATTCAAACAGAAACGAACTGAAATAAAACGATACGATACGATATGGGACTAAATGAAATAAATTGGGGTTAAACGCCCTAATGGTCTACGTCGACTGGGCTAATGAAGACGGGCCTGCGCCATACAGTGTACTCCAACAGCTATGGGTTCTTTTACGTGCACGAATTTGCCAGACCGTCTTTACCGCACCACTGACGCGGCCAAACCATGATGGAAAATTCCCTGGGAACTTCCTCGGCCACAACCCTCAGCGAATCGAGACCTTAAAGCTAGCGAGCCAGGGTCACGCTCATTGGGCCATCGGCGTCCTCTACAAGAAAAACTCAAATGATACCATCACGGGTCTGCATCTTTAAAATTTTAAATATGATATTGAAACGCAGATGTGATGTAGAGGATAAAAGTCATTAAGAGATTTGAAAGTATTTTTTGATAAAAGCTTGTATTCAGGAAGTTATTCTAGAGATATAAATATAGAATATCGTTAAATTAAAACGTGTTGAGGATAACCTTAATATAGGTTTTATAACTTTATGTAACTGAAGAGTTATTTCTGATCTATTTAAACATTTATTTTTTTATGAAAAGTGGAATCACTTATCAGAATTTTATTTAATTTTATTTATGTTTGTCTTAAGCCCCACAGGTCTAGACGTTTTCCCACAATTTCTTCTAAACCATTTTAATATCCTTTCTGGTAAAAATTGGTAAGTGTGTTTCTCGGGTTGTATTCAAGAACATGGCGAATATAGAAGTTTTCTCGTAGAAATGAAAATTAAGGCTCAGTCACAGATTTGAGGTATCCGTTGATAACGTTTGGTTTAAGGATGCAACAATTGGCCGAATTGCAACATCGGATATTTTCAAATAAAAATATCGAGACCTTCCTAAATGATTTGGATAAAAGTTTCTACGAGGCGTTCTCACAGAATTAACTAATTTTTTTCACTAACATAAGCTGGTCCGGATCCGTGAAAATGTTAATAGGCTAATCCAACCAGGCTTGTATGTGATTAATCCCATTTGGGCTCTTGTTTAATTACATAAATATACAACATGAATCATTAGCTATGTGAGCCACGGTAATATGGAGCTGCAGTGGCTAAGTGGGTAAGGCGGTTGCTCGCTAGCCTGGAGGTCGCATTTTCATCGGATTTTTTTGACGTGGTTTTCCCTTATCAGTGGTGCAGGAGGGGGGTAGGGCTGACAAGGACAGTTGTGTAGTCGTTCGGATGGTACGAAACACCGAAGTTTCGTGTTCAAATTGGTGTGCACGTAAAAGATCCCCTGGCAGTTGGAATTCGATATGAAAGTAAGTCACAGTGCCGCAAAAATTCACTCAAGGCACACTGTATTGCATATGCCCGTCTTCATCAGCCCAGTCGGAACAGAACAGTAGGACGTTTAACCCCATTGCATTTCATTTCATTTCACTTCCTTATCTGAAATTCTCCATTAAAAGATAAAAACGAGAAACTTGACAAAACCTGAAGGGTGTAAACTTATGTTTTAGTGGTATACATTTAACCTTTATAATAAATCTATTAAGTGGTGGCGCTGGTTCACACAGTGTAAATAATACAGGAAAAGAAAACACGTTAATATACGATAACATTATAATACTCTTTCCTAGCACTTTAAAAGGTAATTCTCTGTGATTATGGTATCTCCTATTATGTAAAATACTCTTTCCTAGCACTTTCAAATGGAATTCTCTTTGATTATGGTATCTTATATTTTTACTACCGAGATAGCTGGCGATCGATTAAAAATATATTCTTTTATTCTCTGTGACTGTCATTCGGATATTTTCATTCAAATGGATTTTATTATACAGTAATAATATGCCGGGGCGGTATTTAGGCCGAAAGGCATTTGGTATCTTTATGCTGTTGCATGATTACTATAGTTCTCAACCCTCGTCTGTAAAATCATTATTGAAGCATGAATAGTCAACCTATTCTATGTGTTAGTTCAATTTAATCTATTCTAATGACTTTTGTTAAATTGTTAAAAGAAAGTAAAAAGCAATAAAATGAAATATTTTTAGTATATATTATATACTAAAGAAATATGATAACACGCATCATTTAAAAGTTTGCACTTATATCTTGGCAGACATCTAAATCGGAAACAAGGTGAATGGCATATTTATAAAATAAAGGGTATTATATATAAATAATAGCTTAGTTGACAATTTGCGGGACTTTACACATTATAACTTCACAATAGAAAATGGGGAATATTAAAAACTCAAATAATTTATCATGCTTACACCCGTTACTCGGGTTTTACTACCCCCCCCCCTCGAACCCTCACCAAATTTATAACTGCTAATTAGTGAGCGTCGTTACGACTAGGCTTCTCTAGTCATTATCAAGCACGACGACTGAAATGAAATCAAATGGGGTTTAACGTCCTATTTGTTCTGCACCCACCGGGCTAATGAAGACCGGCATTCACAAAACAGTGTGCTATGACGATGTTGTCAGTATGTTAGTAACCCTTTAAGCAACTGTTTTAATTAGGCAGCCATTTTTCAACATTGTTAGAGATATATATTATGTATGTATATATAGTTAAAGGTTTTAGTTAAAGCTTCTCTTATGTGGTAGATATTCGAAATAAAGATGTTTTAGGAAAGAAAACTTTCCGCTTTATTAAGCTTCATCAGGCAAATTTGACCAATTCCCACATTTGTGTGATGAAGCCTAATAAAGCGGAAAGTAATCGCAAAAAACATATATAGTGTATATATATCATCCCAGAATATAGCATTAATCTCTGACCATGTTATCAGGCGTAATGTAGTTTTTCACTGGCAATTTAAAGATGGTGTCCCACTTCTCGCTGAAAGATATTCGCACCCATGAGTTTTAAATATCCAAATTAAGCCCCAAAATGGCAATAATTGAATAGGATATTTATCTATTGTGACATTTTCCAGAAATAATAGCCCAACCTCGGAACGTACCTCCCGAGTTAGGGTTAGGGTTGAATCTGCCTATTATAGATCTTAGTTCGGATGGGACGAAAACCCGAGGTCCCGTGTACACATTGGAGTGCACGTAAAAGATCCCTTGGCAGTTGGGATTTAATATATAAGAGTAGGCCGTAGCGCCGATGCCCGGGCAAAAATTTCCCACGTAGCACACTGTATGGCGTATGCGCGTCCGCCATTAGCCCAGGTTAGGTGCATGATAGTAGGACGTTAAACCCCATTTCATTCATTATTTTGACCTAAAATGTGTTTTAAATGATTAATGCAGCATTTATTGACATGATCAATAGGGTGGCTGTGACGCGATTTGAAACGATCGTCAATCAATAGTTTGATTTTAAGGCGGTAATTTATACTTTGTTTATTATGTTAACAATCGTAGCAATTAAATACGAGTCTACGCGGGTCTACGCTATTTTTTATTTAAATTACAAATAACTATCTATAACTTCACTCTTGGCGTGCACGTAAAATATCCTTGGAAGTTGGAATTCGATATATAAGAGTAGACCGTAGCGCCGCTGTCCGGGAAAAATTCCAAACACAGTACACTGTGGGGCGTATGCCGGTCTTCATTAGCCCAGTTTAGGCGTAGAACAGTAGGACGTTAAACCCCATTTCATTTCATTTCATGGCTTCACTTAGAATAAAGTACTTTCATTCTCGTTGTCTATTTTTGAACAACAAGAATCAGTTTTCTAAAGGCCGTATAGTCGTTCGGATTAGGCGAAAATCCGAGGCCCCGTTAACACATTGGCGTGCGCGTTAAAGATCTCTTGACAGTTGGAATTTGATATGAGTAGGCCGCACTGCTGCTGTCCAGGCAAAATTTTCCTCATAGCGCAGTGTATTCCGTGTGTCCGTCTTCATCCGCCCAGTCCGAGCATTATCGATCATTATCCTTATCATTAACATCAGAACGTGACAATCGATTGTGCGTTTTCTTGTTATATTTCTAAATCATGTAAATGATTAACATTCTTTAAAACTTTGCCATCCGATGCTCTAGAGAGTTGATTATGGGCTTATCGTGTTCATATATATCAAAATAAAAAATTATATAACATTATAAGACAACGACCTGTAAGGGGGCAGATAGAGAGAGAGAATGGGGTTTAACGTCCACTCAACACAACTAGGTCATTTCGAGACTAACAAATGATTTGAATTTTATTTCAATAATTCGCTTGCGCGTAGGGATCTTAGCAGTGGGAGGAAACCGGAGTGCCCGGAGGAAACCCACGATGTTGATGGCGCCCCTAACTCCATGCCACATACGCTCACACCAGGGCTTGAAACCACAGTTCCAAGCTAGAGGTCGAAGCGCGGCAGTCTAGACCACTAGGCCATCCCAACCCCTGTAAGGGGGCAGATTAGGGTTTTACATAATGCATCTTTAACTGAGAGATAAATGTTGTTGGGGGCCGAATGGTAAGCGTGCGCGCGCTGTATCATAAAGCCTGTCATGGAGTCAACTGGCGTAGTTTCAAATCGCCGGTTGTACGTGAAAAGGATTAGTGTCGCCTGCCAAACCTCGTAGGTTTTCGCCGGGCCCTCCGGTTCCCTCCCACTGCTAAAGGCCCATAGGCACAAGCGAATTATCGAAATAAAATTAAACCATCGGTATAATGCTGTCTAGAACATTTTTATTTTAACTTTAAGCTCTGTAGCAACATGTGGCGGAAATTTGAGCATGAGTCAACAAACCATTTTAGTTGCACACAAAAAATAATTGGGAAAGTTGATAGTATTACTATCACACTGTTTACATCGATATCTTTGGTTGTAAGAATTGTTTATTGATGTACTATTTTAGAACGTGTGACTTATTAAAACCGAAAATAGAAAGTTAGAACAAAAACATAATGTAAATACATGATAATATCGAAAAAATCCTGTGAATATCAGTAGATTGGATACAAGGTGTTAAATGATTATTTAAGAAGATAAAGTACAAGTACTTCTTTGTTTACGGTAGATAAATGCATAAATAAAAAAAATATACGTCCAGGTAAAAACATCTTCCACTTTACCTCATACATTAAATCATATGAAATATGAGCTAGCTGTCTGCCTTCTATGGGCGTCGTCAGATATTAATAATGTATGCATTATATACAATCGATGTATATTGAGATAGTATAATACACTGACACTGTTTGACAAACAGAGAGAGAGATGGAGAGAGAGAGAGAGAGGAGGGGGGGGGGTAAGTCCACACGGCACAAACAGTCAAACTTTCTTGGTTCGCCATGTCGCCATTATTTTCCATAAATACGTAATATTTTAGTACGCATCATTAGAGAGAGAGAGCGAGAGAGAAAAGGGGAGAGGGGAGAGAAGGGGGGAGGGGGTAAAGTCCACTCGGCACAAACTAGGTCATTTCGGGACTAACATATGGTTCAATTTTATTTCAATAATTCGCTTGTGCGTAGGGGTCTTTAACCGTTAGTGGGAACCGGAGGTCCCGGAGAACAACCCATGAGCTTGGACAGACGACCCTACCTCTTGTCACGTACAACCGTGGAAGCGAAACATCGCCAGTTATTTCAATGACAGACCTTATGATACAGCGCACATACGTTAACCATTCCGCTAATTGAATATTATATATAGTTGATTATCCACAATGTCGTTGTATAATAATAATAATATCAGTATTTGTAAGGCGCATAAACACTGCTTCCACAGTTTCTAATGCGCTTCGAGTTCACTAGATTTGTTCTCGATTTCTATATCACAAAAGACTTTCGAAAAGGAAAGTTTAGAGTTTGATCTTACAAACAGATAGAGTTGACTCTTGGCGTATTTGTAATAGGATCTGATTCCATAGAAATGGCGCTGCGTATGAAGATGCCAGAAAGAAACTGTTTTAAAAGTAACTTACATTCCGTATAATTGTGTTTGTTAAAGGGTCAATCCCGATAATGTTTTTGAACATAAACTCTTTATTTTTGTGTTAAAATCCATTAAGATCCCCTACCTCAGGGCCGAGCAACTAACTCAATATATGTGTTACGTTTTCAAACAACTTAAACCCACAGTCTTCATCTTGAAATGGAGTCCGGTGTCCCAAACTGTATTATGCGGTGATAAAACCAGACTTTTATTTTATAAAAAATAATGTGTCGGTGAAATTAACCTTTTGTTATCAAGTACAGCACATGGACCATTCACCGTGTAGATCTCTAAAGGAACGGAAATCGATTATCGGGTCACCCAACGAAAGAATTGACCCGAAGTCTTAAAAGGGTTACGTGTCGGGATAAACTGTTTTAACGCTCACGTCCAAACGACTCAATGTTTTGAGCTGAAATTTTGAGTCAAGGTATACACACCATTCTTCTATATTTTGGCGTTTAAATTTCTTACAGACTCGGGCTTTTATTTTTGAGGCTCGGTTCTATGGTCGGTGTTAATGTTATTTGATTGGTCGGCCTGACTTGCAAGTGACAGGAAAAAACCCTAATAAAACTATGGAAACCTATTGCAGCAATGTTATAAGTCGAAGGCGAGAACTACGGAGCAAGAGTGCCTAAATCTCGCCCTAGAACCGGATTTCTCCCTTTCTTGCCGTTGCCAATCCACACGTTGTCGTATTCATGCTCCTTCTCCTCGCCCCCTCGCGTTCTTCCCCTCAAATCCTCGCCCCATAGCCTCCTCATCTCCTGGCATTCTCTACTTCCTGAAGTTTGCAAAGCGAGTTAAAATTTCGTTAGTCGGGTTTTATTTAGGATAGCAATACACAGTGTTTGTTGTGCTGTGGGTGGGGTGAGGTGGAGTGGGGTCGTTCTTTGCATGCATTTGTATCATTCTGTACCACCGGTAATTAAAACTACAATTCGTTGGAAGTTGATTCTCTGAAAAAAAATGGGGTATACCATCTTGATTTCCTTCGCCGACTGGGCTAATGAGGACGGGCATAGGCCATACAGTGTGTTGTGAGTGAAGTTTTGCCCGGGCAGCGGCGCTACGTCCTACTCTTACATCGAATTCAAACTGCCAAGGTATTCTTTACGTGCACACCTATGTGTACATGATACCTCGGGTTTTCGTCCCATCAGAACGACTAGACAGCTGCCCTTGTCAGGTCCTCCGTCGTGCAGGCGTGCAACATAGGGTTTCTACTTGCATGATAAATCCAAGACGGTTATAGCCTGGAATAATACGAATTGTAACTAAAGACTCCTTGTAAATCTATATAGGGAGTGGGGAGCGAGAGAGAGGGGAACTGGGGTTTAACGTCCACTCGATACAAACTACGTCATTTCGGGACTAACATATTTTTAAATTATATTTCAATAATTGGCTTGCGCGTAGGGGTCTTTAGCATTGGGGGAAAGCCGGAGGACCCAGATAAAACCTCCGAGGCTGGACAGGCTACCCTACTACTTATAATAGGGAGGAAGCTCCCTGATCAACTTCATACTCTATGATATTTGACATAATAGGTGCCGACGTTTTATGACAAATTCGATCGACACATAATTTCGTTGGTTGTGTTATATAATTTTAAATAAACAAGAGCTTTTTAAATATCATTATTTTAAAAAAAAAACAACAACAAATACAACAGGTACAAAAAACATTGTTTGCTGAAGATAAACAATGCTGTTTGCGTGGGTCGATAATTTTTCCATTTTAACGGAAAGAGCGAGATCACTGATTGCACCGGATATGACGTAAAAAGGAAACAATTTATTACGCTATTGGCAATAAATAGTTTCTGAAATCTTTACGACTTAATTTTGCTCGTTTTAAAAATATCAAAACCTGGAACCGAATCAGAGAGAAAATGTCGTAAATCCCAATACCGTTTGATCGTAATGGTTCTCCATGATTACGTTTAAAATGACAGAAACCTAAAAATAGAACGACACACCGGAAATTACATATTTCTGTAATAGGATAGAACATAATTAGGGCCTGGTATAATGTGTTTTCGTCGCATCTTTTATGTTTGTAATCAACTTTTTTGCGAGTTTTGTGATAAGCAGTAATATTTTCATTCGTCAGGCTAAGGTGACTGGAAATTGGGGAATTCAAGTCGCCCACATTGTAAATCGGCCATTTTGAAATGAGGTCTAACGTCGTTTCTGATCCGGGCTTCTTATAAAGACTGGCTTTAGCCATGCAGATATCCATGATGGATATTTTAACCGAAAAGCGGCACTACGGCCCGCTCCTATTTCGAATTTCAAATATCGGGGTTCTTTTACGTGAAAAGGGTCTCATGAACATAACCGTTTAATGTTTGCTAATTTAAAGATACATTATTTAGAGAGAGAGAGAGAGAGAGAAAGAGAGAGAGAGAGCTGCGGGCAAGTAGCCACGGAGAAGGGGGGGTATTTCTCCAACAATAATTGTTTCTTAGGAGTGTTCTTAGCCGGCCACATCACTCCAAAATCACTCGCGGCCCCATCAAGTTGTATGAGCTGTCAGCTGGGTACTTGGCCGAAGAGCTGGACGATCTTGGTATAACAGTTAAAGACAACGAGATAATAAATAAACTTCCCTTGTATTTAAATCCGTTGAAAATCACGAGCATCGAGAGTTGATTATAGGCTTATCATGTTAATAAATGTCTAATTAATAATTTATATAACATTTAAGGCCTAAAGAAAGACCTACCATCGTCAGCTCTAGCTTTAGCATAATTGTTTTTGTGTAAATTCAGAAATTTATGAAAAGGGACCAGGGAACAGACAAGGCCATAGCACCCCTCCTGCATAATGTATATTTAACAATGTGTTTGTGTTACGGGCCGTTATCACGGTGCGACTTGTAGTAACTACTTGTAGCAATGACGTATATAATATAATATATATACGTCATTGACTTGTAGTATCTACATGTAGTTACAAATCGTATATAAATGAGTTGATACGACTTGGAATCTCGCCTTGTCTTAGCATAATGGCGTCATCAAGCGACGAAGAGACGCTAGCTATCATTGCCCTACATTTGATAAATAAGAACAAAAAGAAAAAGAGAAAACCGAAATCGACCTGGGTTAAACAGTGGATACTGCGTAGACCCACTGCCGGCGCATACAGTTCCCTATTGCGTGAACTTGAAGAAGAGGACCCTGTCAAAGGGAGAGAACTCGTGTTTGTACTAATACTCGACGTCTCTGATTGGTCAATTCCATACGATCTGTTGACTAAAATAGGGAAGTTTCTACTTCGCCCAACTCGCTTACAACTGGTTGAGAGCTTGTAAAAGTTGGTACGACTAGGGTGTTCTCACGCTGCATCTCGGGTCGATACTACAAGTAGTTACTACAAGTCGCACCGTGAGAACGGGCCTTTACCGCTCTGTCGCTTTTCAGTTAAACTAGTACAAAGTTGATCATTCCCCTGTTTATGTTCTTCAAAAAGAAAAATTATTCTGTGATAAAATTTCTAAGCAGAACGTCTGGAAAACATCTAGTTGACCTTTGCCATTAAAAGGGGCCATAACTCATCTATGCCATTGATAAGATTCTGTTACTTTTTCTGGCAGTGAATCTTTAAGAATGTAAATTGTACAGATAATAAAGTTCGTGCTATTTAGAATATTCATCCATTATGCCGGCGTCTTGGCTTAAAATAAGCGGGGGAATAAAGGGAAAGTTACGCTGTTACATAGTCCATTTAATACTACATGGGGTTGGATGGTCGAATGGTTAGCACCATTTCGGGACTAACAAAATTATGGTTTAATTTTATTTCAATAATTCGCTTGCGCGTAGGTGTCTTTAGCAGTGGTTGGAACCGGATACCCGGAGAAAATCTACGAGGTTGCAAAGGCGACCATGCCACTTGCCTCAATGACAGGCTTTATGATACAGCGCGCATACGCTAACCATTCAGCCATCCAACCCCCCTCTAACGTTTAACGAAGATATAGAAGACATCCGATGCTCTAGAGAGATGATTATGTGAAACAATTTCTAAATAATAGTTTATACATTTGACGTCAGAAAGATGACCCTCAACTTAGCCCCAGCATCTTCAAGTGGTTATCTAGCTGTTGAGTAACAGCAATGGGGGCGCCACGGTGACTCAATGAGTAAGACCTTGACCCGCTTACCCGTAGGTCACTTGTTGGCCGGGAATGTTCATCTGGATTTGTCAGTGGTGTAGGAACGGATGGTCGGGTAAGGGACGACGTATTGTCGTTCAGGTTGGAACAAAAACCCGAGGTTCACTACACGTACAAGAACCCTGGACAGTTGTAATTCGATGTTAAATGCCCATTACAGCATGCTACATTGTGTAAGCTTGTCGCCATAGCCCAGTCGGAGTAGAAAAGTAGGACCTTAACCCCCATTTAATTTCATTCAAAGAAATATTCTAATGTTACGTTTTTTAGGCAGAGTTAGCTCTCAAACATAATACAAATTGTATCTAATAAGTGCTATTAGGGCGTTATATATAAGGCCATAATTAAAAGATTGTTTGTTTGCCCAAACGCTACCTACCTAAAATAAGCTGCCTACTCAAATTCTTTTATTGCCGTTTTGGAAGGATTTTGTTTAACAGCATTATTCTTACTCCTGACAATGACACCCAAACGCGAAATAATCGGTTGGGAGTTTATACAGCCACTGTCATGTCTATATATAGTAACACCAAACTCGACAAGTGATTTCGTAAAGTCTCGTTATTTATCGTCAAAGTCTGGTCCTCCAAAAAGAAAAAGAATTTGCCTACCTAGCTACCCATACCTAATCATCACGAGTCATGTTTGGACAAACTGAAATATTTTTAACCCTGGCCTAAAGATAGAATCGCGGAAGTTCGGTATGAAGCCGTTTTGTTGTTTGAAAGCCTCTAATCTTGTGATGTATCCATAACTGATATTAAATTTGTTTGGGCCGTAAACTTTGATAAATTTATTATATAGAAGTAGCAGCTAAAAGCGAGAAAGAAACTTCCGATAAGAAACTTCCGGTTCTCCTTAATGATTGTCGTAAATTAGACCAACCGGCGAGGAATGTCGTACTTTGTGTCTTTATGACTGCTAGTCTTAAGTACAATGCGATAAATACATAATTGAACGGTACAGTTTAAAGTTACGTCGACCCAATATTTCAACATGTCATCATGCTGAGACGGTCACGTGGTGCGGAGCCACCGAGAGTGTTGAGGAGTATGGCGCTAGGACAATAACTAAAAGGTCGCCAGTTTGATTGCGGTGTTGACTGCGAAAGGTCAGGATATTCCAGGCCCGGTTTACATTTGACAGTGATACCGGACGGGTGGCATTGCATGAAAGGAACCTAGTCTGTTGGATGGGACGACAAACCCAGTACCGTGTGTATGATTTACGGCAAATTAACGAATTCCCGACAGTTGGAAACGGAGGACCAATGTATGCAAATGGCGGCACGTTAATGACTCCATGACAGTTAGAAACCGATGTCCCTAGCACCTTTTCATCTTTATTAGTCACAAAGGTTCAGAAAAGTAAGACATTGAACCCCATTTCATTTTATAGTCTTATTTATGACACGTTAAACTATGTTCCTTTGGATGTGAGTCATTTACCTTGGGAAATCAATTAAATACATTATGAAAGATTAAGATAAAAAGCTGACTATTTTTGCTATAATATCTCAAAAATAGATATTGTAAAAGCATAGTTCTGTAAAATTACAGGAAAAAATCTGATAAATATTCTGCCAGAACTTTTCTGGTTTTTTTTTTTCAGAATTACCTTTTTAACACTGACTAAGACGTGTTTTCTTCTTTTTTTAGCATAATTTTTTTGATTAAATATAGAACAAAATCAAGCGGAAAAAATTACGATAACACTTTCCAAACATGTGACTTGGCCTGGAATAAAGGGTTCCAAGATCTTCCCAAAAGAATTGACCAATTTTTTTTTTTTTGCTGAAATATATCAGAGATCCCTCCTTTGGTATTTTTCTAATTATTCGCTGTTTTTACAGATTAAATCAAGTGATACAGAAATAATCGACTGTCTTGAAATTTATATAGAATTTCTTCTTCACTTATTTTTTTACTCTCAATTCTTATATATCAGATTTAATAACATAATACAGAAATAATCGACTTCGTCTATATCATCGGGGTTATTTTATTAATTTTTAAAAAAAAAACCCAGATTTAATCAAATAATATAGAAATAATCGACTACCGTAATAATAACTAACACGAAAATAACCTATAAAATAGACCCACCCTTTGTCTACCAACAATAAACAAAGACAACTTGATATTAAATCTCATTTATATTTTAGACGAAACGAGGATGTTTACTGAAATATGAAACTTTAATTCTCATACTTTTAATCAACCTTACCATACATTTTCAGATTTTATCCTGAAGAAACGAGAATATTTACTGAAATATAAACTTTAATTGTCCCACTTTTAATCATCCTTATCGTAGATTATAAGATTTTATCCTGATTGGGTTGTAAAATAGGTACATATAATAATTACCAAGTATCCGGCCGTTTATTTAATTACCTTGTTTATCAGAGATTTGGCGTATTGTATAAGCCCAGTAGGCCTATGTCGCCCTATGACGCGATAAAACTCTCGGCGACTGGAAATCGACGACTGGTCTACTACGATCAAGTGGAACTAACCAGTCGTAAGCGCTCTTACGACTGGTGTGAGTCGGACGCAAACCAGTCTCCGTCCAGTTGTATCCAGTTATTCCGAGTCGCACATGTTCTACTCCTACGACTGGAGACAACTAGTTGTCTCTAATCACAAGCTACATAAGCGCTCTTACAACTGACTTGAGTCGCCGCCTCGCCGACGTAGCCAACAGGATTCGGTTATTAAGTCACGTGGTACCCCGGGGGCGGTAACAACCATGTAATGCCGCCATTTTGAAGGTCATCACGTGTCAGTCATGTGGTCAGTTGTGGCTCAATTTCTTCAATTGATGCCGGGCGACATAAGCGCTCTTACTACTGCGATCAACTGGTTTCTCGAGGTTGCGTCCAGTCGTGGATAAATTCAGTCGTAGCGACATAAGCTGTCAGTTGCTGCTAGTCGCCGATAGTTTTATCGCGTCGTAGGGTGACATAAGCTGGGCTTTAGATAATTCACTTCAGAGATCCGCCATGTATCAGTTGTATAGTTTAAAAAAATCATCAAACAAAACAAAGGTATTGACATTCGGATGATAAAAGTCGCGAACAACTTAGGGTCGGGCCGTATCTAGCAGGGGTGCAGGGGGTACATTGCAATAAAAAGGACGTTCAGATGGTATGAAAAACCCAGGTCCCGTGTATTTTTTTTTATAAACAATATTTTATTCCCGTGTAATCGTTGGCGCGCAACGTAAAATAACCCTTGACAGTTCGAATTAAAAAAAAAATCCGGACAGAATGGGTCCACAGCACAGTGCGCAAAAGAACCTTTGACAGTTTCTATTTTGCTTGAATACACTATTTTGCCTTTAATGTTTTTAGGACTTCGAATTCTGTCTTATCGTTTGGATTGCACGTACTTGGTTTTAATTTCTTTCCGGGCAAAATTGTCCCCATAGCACAGTGTGTGGCGTATACACGTCTTCATTATCCCAGTTGGTGAAGAAACAAGAATATCAGTCAGTCATTATGGTTGACCGAATACCACCGAAATACCCCCGCAAAACACATCTTTGAATAAAAAGGCTGATCTATATCGATCGCGTGGTTTAAAATTACATAATGCGATGTTGTCGAGGACCTGGCGTGACGTGATCTATAATTAAAGTGTAATATTATTTACATGTTGACTAAAGCCAGTGGTTATAATAGAATACCACGTGTTATTGACGACGATAATATCAAAGGTATATACAGTTACTCCGTGTATTGATATTATTACCAAGTAGCACGTACATCCCGAGTTGAATCGCGTCATCATCTCACATCCTCCCCTGTCGAGGCTTTCGTTATATTGACACCACCTCGTCATAGTGGGTGTACTAGTAAGCATTTGTTTCCATCCGTCGGAGAAGAGATCACGGTGTATAAGGCGCTGGTTCGCTAGACTAGAGGTCAGGTGTTCGAACCCTGCATTGGCCGAGAAAGTTCATCTAGATTTTCCGGCGAGATTTCCCCTTGTCAGTGATGCAGAAGGAGGGCCTGACAAGGACAGCTGCCTAGTCGTTCGGGTGGAACGAAAAATCGAGGTCCCGTGTACACATTGGCGTGCACGTAAAAGATCCCTGGGCAGTTGGAATTCAGTTGCTGCCCTGACAAAATTTCCCTCATGGCACACTGTATGGCGTATGCCCGTCTTCAATTTGCCCAGGTTAGGTGTAGAAGCGTTGGACGTTAACCCCATGCATTATATGAACGTGTTCAGTAGCTGTAGGCGTATGGACTCGATGACTGTTGGGGGGTGGGGGCAGAACTCAAAATGCGCGAAAAAGAAATTCAGGTTAGGGGCCCCCAACCCACACCCCAAAAGCAATTTTAAAAATTTGACAGAGTAAACACGTTTTTCTGCTATTCCAGTCCGTGAATATTGCAACCTCAAAGTGATCTAACAAAGCTAATTCCAATCAACCATCCAATCGCTTATAGTTCAATGAGACGAAACCGTTCACAAATAATACTCGATTTTCCCAAATGTCGCACAAAGTAGAGTGACCCCGAACAAAATGTTTTAATAGACAGTTCAGTAGGATGGTGTATGTATTACACAAAAAACTGTTGCGCTCCTTGGGCAGCATATGTTGGGGCTATTTTTAAGATTTGAAGAGTTCAGCGGTAAAGGAAGGTAATCAGGCTTTACTTGTATCCTAGAGACCGGGATAGTAATTGTGTAGCGCTTTGAGCATGAACTTGGTTTCTGGATATAGCGCATTATAAATATTCACATTATTATTATCCAGTACAAATTCGTGGTATTCAATTAAAAGAAAACTAAATTTAGTGCATCATCAGACTTCGGGTACTTTATTTGCGAACTTGATGAAATAGTAATTTTTGTTTTCACTTTAGCCGTCTGCCCGAAAAGTCAGTGAGATTGCCCGAAAGTAATAGCGCAGCTGTCCGCCCCCCTGGCTCGTACGCCTATGTCAGTAGCATTGTCCCATGTACAACATATTTAGAACATTCATTAAACTAATATCTACAATACAAAAACATCTAGGCCAAAGTGCCCAAAGGTGCCTATGTTGACAAATTCCAAATTAGAACTTTTCTTTTAAATTAATTGGTTCCCTTTTGAGTTTGGGGATCACGGTGGCTAAGTGGATAAGGCACTGGTTCGCTAGCCTGGAGGTTGAGTGTTCGATCCCTGCATTGGCCGAGAAAGTTCATCTCGATTTTCCGGCGTGATTTCCCCTTGTCAGTGATGCAGAAGGAGGGCCTGACAAGGACAGCTGCCTAGTCGTTCGGATGGGACGAAAAACCGAGGTCCCGTGTACAAATTGGAGTGCACGTAAAAGATCCCTTGGCAGTTGGAATTCGATATAAGAGTAGGCCGTAGCGCCGCTGCCCGGGCAAAATTTCCCTCATTGCACAGTGGCGTATGCCCGTCTTCAATTAGCCCAGGTACGGTGCTTAAGCGTAGGACGTTAAACCCCATTTCATTCATTCATTCATTCCCTTTTGAGTTTGACATCGTGTTCAAAATTTAGAATTTCACTAGTTTCTACTCTAGGTTTAGTCGAGGAACTGTTGCTTGACAAAGTTCGTAAACGTGACAATCAGCTTCGCTCTACTCCCATGCCTGTTACATATGGTTAGGTTAGAATAAGGTTAGAATTACATACAAAACATTTACAATACAAGAGTACAAGACGTGACTATTTGATCGATTTATAAAATTATTTTTCAAATAGTTGGCCTTGATAAGTACGATGCTATATATGTAATGTACTGAACGCCCCAGTCTACAAAAACATTTATATTACGACATTAAACACTTATAGACATAGCACATTTATAATATAAACAGCGACATTTTATACAAATAAAATATAATCAAAGAACGAAAACATTAATGGGGGGGGGGCGGGGTAACATCTACTAGAAATGTAATTTCGGGACTAACATATGGTTTAATTTCATTTCAATAATTCGCTATTAATTAAAGTTAAAAACATTTAGAAACTATCTGTAAACCCAACGTGAAATATTTTATAAAATTGTTGTTAAAGCCCCAATACCACTTTTGTTGTGACTGAATAATATGCCCCAATCATTATTCTGGTCAACAAATTGTACTTTTTTTTTTACAATATTCTAATTAATTGAAGATACAAATTTTATCGTAACACACCGAATTTAAAAAATTGGAAAAATTCAACTACATGGTTTGAAAAACTTTACGTAAACACTTTCAAATGCAACTTAGATTTAAACATATTTTCGAACCCTCTGGACAAGTAAAATAGGATATAATGGATAATTTACACAACAGGTAGGACACTTAAACATCTAGTAGTTAGAATAAGGCTAATTTTTTTTCTGGACCTGTCGAGCCGGCAAGAGTTTTATTATCCCTTTAAGTTGAAATGAGAGAACACCATGTTATGTATTCTATATTTAGCCATGATTAGTGTGGTAGTACATACATTTAGAAATGACATAATGTATTCCATGACGCGAAACGAAGATCGGATTGACATAACACATCTATTCTAGCGGAACGAAGATCAGAATTGACATAACGCATCTATTGTAGCGGAACGAAACAGTAACACGTTCATGTTGTAAAAGATGAGATTATAATTTTAGATTGTTGTTAAGGCGTCTTGTTTGTGTAATTTGTAATCAATTTGTGTTTTGAGTCAGCCCGTATGTATTTTTTAGCGGATGTTTTCTGGACAGCTTGAAGTGGCATCATGTTCGAGCTAAATCTGCACATTGCAGGGCACTTGACAAGGTGACCAGCTCATTTTTGTCACATGACGACCCCGTGATCAACTGTCTATTTCGTCACATGAATGGTCAGTAGTGCATTGCCCTTCTGCATTATGGTTAGATCTAAATACAGTATCAGGACCACCTGCATATATTAAGGTCACGGGCTATAAATCAGGTGTTCTAACCCTGTTTTTTACATCTCGTGTCTTTTACGAAATCTGCAGGTGGCATTATTATTTAGTTCCGACCCTACATTAGCCCGGTCGTTGTAGATGTAGAGAATCTCCTACTCGTCGTTTTTGATATCAAAAAATTCAACGTTATCACCCAATCCCTTCCTGCATACAGAAATAAATAGATATAATTCTGTGCTATAGATATCATTTTACTGAACCTGAATACACTATGGCGTAGTGATACATCAATTTTTTGACAGCAATTCAACCATTGCAAAGTGCTGTATATTGACCCAGTGTTTCCATCAAGGTCAATTAAATAAGTTCCTTTCTTATAGGAAAGAAGTTACTTTTAATATTCTACCCCTTTGACAAGGTCAGGGAACTCCTCAATATATACCCTTGCACACATCGTCATATCTGCAATTGTTTCTTTTATGTCGTCCCTTGAAGTCGTTTGGATCTTGTACACAGATCATGTATAGCTTGTTAATAATGGACATATTGAATTAATTAGATTTAATAAGATCGTGCCATGCCAAAAGTTTATATAGAGGTAAAAGTCTAAGTCATGTATTGTCAAAACTAGCAGAGTTCATTAAGTTCTATGCACCTAAATGATATTACTGTTTTACATAGGACGTTAAACGCCATTTGATTTCTTTTCATCATTAAACTAGTCAACACGATAGATCTTCACATCGTCAAATAGAAAACAATCTGATTAAAACACAGATCCAATTTCGTTTCGTTTATAGTTCAAAATTTCGTATTTACTTTTCTTTACTACACTTGGATCTGCATGGAGTTTAGGCCACGTAAAGTATAAAAACAAAACGAAATATAGATCTGTATTTTAATTAGATTGAATACAAAAGAAAATAATGCCAAAATGAGCAGCAACAATACATTAGCTCAGGAAATGGTGTCACCAATTAAATCTGCTATGGGAAGGTGTGGGCGAGTTTGATCCAGGGGGACTGGTAATATAATACCCGCTAACATGGAGAAGTTGTTAGTGAAGATAACAAGAAAATCTTTATCCAATTGTTCAACTTGTTTTCTATCTCTGATGGGATTTCAGAAACAGATAATGGTTCATTTTCTATTGTTTTAAAGGCGGGGCGAAAGTTGCTCAGTGAGTAGGTAGTTCGATAAATTCGAGGCCACGTCTACGATTCCTGTGTTGAAAGAGAAATATCGGGTTTGTCCAGCTTGGTTCCCCCTTTCGGTGGTACCAAACAGGGGGCCTGGCAAGGGACAAAAATAGTCGCTCGGGTGGTATGAAACAGAGAGATCCCATGTACACATCGACGTGCACGTAAAAGAACCCTTGATAGTTGGAATTCGATAGAAGAGTAGGCTAAGGTGCGGCTATTTGGAAAAATTACATTAAATGAAAAGAAATGTAGTTAAAGATCCTATACTGTTCTGATCCGACTGGGCTCATAGCACAGTGTTTGCATATCTTCATTAGCCCAGTCGGGGCAGAACAGTAGGACGTTAAACCCCATTTCATTTACAGCCTTGTACTCTACATGTTTATTGTGTCGAACAGATTAAAACAAAACAAATTGTGAATTTCCAAAACAAAATGGGTCGTCCATGATAGATTTCAGAGAATCAAAGCTGCACAAAAGTTCAACAGTGTAGCCATAGTATAAAATACAAGTACTCCTTTGTTTCCGGTCGGTAGATAAATACATAAATAAATAAAAGTTCGGGCCAGTTAAAAAAATAAAAATCAACCGTCCCGTTTTATTTTGAAATAGGCCTGCATTTAAATCATAAGCTAGCTGCCTGATCTGTTGCGAGTGTCATCAGATGTTACATTATATATGGATTCAGGCCCGTAGCCAGGGGGAGATAAGGTGGATTGCCCCCCCCCCCCTGTTACGATTCATCGATTCCCTTAGCGAAGAATGTAATTAAATAATAGGGTTCGCTCCAGTCTAGTGAAATACCTAAAGAATAAGTCAAACAACAAGTTAACAATAAATAAATTTTATTACTAAGAAAACAATCAATAAATTCTACGGTAATAAATCAACAAAACAGCATTACTTAAACAAATCGACTGAGTGCATAAATTAACAATTATTGGTAAGCAATATTAAGCTAGGCCAACAGTGCTTATTGTGGGTATTTACCCACAAATTGATCAAAAGTGGAGATTTCTCCACTAACCCGATAAGTGATAAAAAGTGGAGATTTCTCCGCTAACCCGAAAAAGTGGAGATTTCTCCAATAATTGATAAAAAGTGGAGATTTCTCCGTTAACCCGAAAAAGTGGAGATTTCTCCGCCAACCCGATAATTGATAAAAAGTGGAGATTTCTCCACTAACGCGATAAGTGATAAAAAGTGGAGATTTCTCCGCTAACCCGAAAAAGTGGAGATTTCTCCGATAATTGATAAAAAGTGGAGATTTACCCACTAAATGATAATTATGAGGAATTTTCCCCAAAAATGGATGAAAGTTGGGATTTTATCCGACTATTGATAAAAGCGGGGTTTTACCCACTGAATGATAATTATGAGGAATTGTCCCCAAAAATGATAGGATGTGAGGTTTCCTCACTAATGATTGGGAGCTTCACTTCAGGTTTATTTCACCTGCACAAAATCACTTTATTAATATAACATACCGATACTCCAAAGCTCTACAGGCCTATTGGAGTCAATTATGTGAGGTTCTCTCACAAATTATTATTCAGCTTCACTTCAGGTTTATTTCACCTGCACAAAATTACTTTAAATGCTCCAAAGCTCTACGGGCCTTTTGGATTGTAGAGTAAACACAGTAGGGTACATATGATATACTCAAGATCACACACAATACTAAGAGTCGGTCAACAATTCACTTCTTTGTGGATTTGATATGATATTGATAAATCTGAAATAAAATTTCCTCCCCTCCACACAGTTTGAGTTGGCTATATATAGTAAAACTAAAACCAAACATGACAAAACGAGAAATCCCCGGAGAAATGGAATTAGATCAAAAATGCTAGTTTATATTCTTGGGTCACGGGTTCTTGTCCCATGATTAATTAACCCGGAGTATAATTATTTCCCCAAGAGTATTTAGTAACTAAACACAAATGATTCCATTCTCCTTGTTGGGGAAATCTGTCGTTTTGGAGCAGCGATGTCGCCTACTCGACTCTTGGTGACCGAACTGTCAAAAGCAGACGCGCTCAAGGCCTATATCGAATATTAGCCAATCGGAGCGCATGGGACATTGATCGCGTGAATCTTGGCCAATCACAGCGTTTAGAACATGAGCGCGAGATGACTGTAATGGCGGACGTAAACAAACACTCGAAAACATCGAAGATCGCAATTCGAAGCCAGTAAATCGGCAACATGGACTTGATTCGAGGAAGCATTGTAATAAATTTATGCTGGCACAATTCAACCATTGTTTAGGCACGATTTCTAATTATTCTCGTGACATGACAAGTTGTGAAGTACGGTAGTTTTAACCATTTTGATTATCGACATAATATCGTTCGATGAAGTTCTGTCATCTATCTACGATAGCTGATTCGCCCTGTCAACACGTGGTTTTGTGTACCTTTCACATTTTCCTAGGTTCGTAACACCCCCCACCTCACGCTGCCCCCCCCCCCCAAAAGCCTTTGTTCATAGCTCTAAAATACCTACTGTAGACTGCCCCCCACCACACACAAAGCAAGCTGGCTACGGGCCTCTATGGATTTGACGAAAGTTCGAGAGTGTAAACATAGAATATATGTTATCGAGAAACTAAACATTCAATTTGAGTACATTCAAGCAAACTGATAGACCACCGGGGTAGTTAGTGGGAGGCACGGAATTAAACCCGACATGACTTTTTTTAAATTACCAATTAACAATCCACCCCGCTTATATTAATTAACTTGTTCAAGATGCACGCTGGTTTTATTTCGTGTTATTATGAGAGCGGCAGGTAATCTCATTGAAGTTGAGAGGGCAAAGCGGACCCACATTCCGATAACGCCGTGCTCTATAGGAAATGAAATGAAATGGGGATTAACGTCCAACTGTTTTGCTCCAACTGGGCTTATGAAGACGGGCATACGCTATACAGTGTGCTATGAGTAAACTTTTGCCCGGGCAGCGGCGCTACGTCCTACTCTTATATCGAATTCCATCATTCAAGGAATATTTTACGTTCATGCCACTGTGTACACGGTGCCTCGGTTTTTTGTACCATCCGAACGCCTAGACAGCTGTCCTTGTCAGGCCCTCTGTCCTACATCACAAGGGTAAACCACGTCGGAAAATCTGAATGGCCAATGCAGGGATCGATCACCCGACCCCCAAGCTAGCGAGCCAGGGTCTTTCCCATTTGTGCTCTTTAGGTCATAAGATCTAAAATAAAATGAAATGGGAATATAACATCCTACTTTTGTGCCCCTCGTGTTATAAAGGCGTGATAGATAATAAAGTCGGCGCTACAGAGAGAAGCTGTCTGTTCGCTCACCAAGACGTCCTGGGTCTGATTCCAATGATAGGCGGCCTAGAACTGGGTTATACAGACTCTAGCTACAATGTCGGAAATAATTCTGTTAAAAAGAACATGGCGCGTTGTTTACCGATGGTGTCGAGTCGACAACTGGCTGTTACTCATATTTATAGCCACAGGTCAATAATTATATTTCCCCATTGACATTAATGTTAATTCTCGTCTCTTAGACCGGCTCTAACTTCTTCCAAAATTTTCGTTGGGGAAACGTTTTTTGCCACAGATGAAGCAACATCTGGCAAACTCTTGCCCAAAAGCATGGAAAACTCGAGATACACAAGCTGGAAGTAGAGACAAATACACAACCTCACAACTCTTGTATCCTTCCGCCTCAAAATCACGAACATTCACCCAAACCTGGCAGAAAATTTACTTTCAAACCTTTTTTTTTTATTCTACAATCTACCCCAAAGAATCAACAAAAATCGTCATGCAAAAGGGGAAGGGGGGGGGGGGGGGAAAGTCTCAAAAAAACGTTCGTCCGACATTCGTGGAAAGCGGCCCAGGAATTTTTGGTGACCGATGTCCTTATGTGAAAGAGTTTCCGAGTTTCATGAACGCAGACGGACCGGTGGAGCGTTAAACCCCAAAATCACAATATAGACTAGGTCCATTCGGCAAACCTCGACAGATCCCGGTAACCTACGTAACCCTACAACTAGACTCGGATGTATGACAGTAAGTGATATGTACCTACGACCATACATTTGCGATGCTGCTAGTCGACTACCGATTTACTTTAACAGTAAAACGTACCGCTTTTACAAAAAAGTCCCAAAATGGCAGCCATTTTTTAGTTTGTTGATATAATCTCCATGGGGGCAGCCATTTTTTAGCCAAAATAGTTTAAACGTGCCGCTTTTACAAAAAAGTCCAAAAATGGCAGCCATTTTTTATCCAAAATAACTTGTAGTCGTTCGATTAGGACAAAAAACCGAGGCCTCCCATGTACACATGTGTGCACGTAAAAGATCTGTGGCATAGGCGTACATGTAACAACCCCCCCCCCCCACAGTTGTAATTCAAAAAATGATCGCCGCCGTCAGGGCAAAATTTCCCTCATAGCAACATGTATCTCATATGCACATCTTCAAGATGTATCTCGTATGCCCAGCTGGAACCGAACAGTAGGACATTAAACCCCATTTCATATTATTCTGAATACTGAAGTTGTGTAGAACACGGCTTATTGAACTAGGATCGAATAGAACCATTTTAATAATTTTGTCTGGTTTTTGAAATGATCAAGTATATCTTATTATCTGATTGGAATTATCCATTTTGTCCTGGAGGGCTGATTGAATGACAGGAACCGTGATTGAATGGGGCTCGTTTATGAAATGTGGTCGACAGTAAGAACACAAGTGCCACCTACTTTTTGGTGACACAAACACGGTGAACAAGTTGAGTTGCCCACACAAATTTTAAAACGGACAGGTTTCAATCTTGAACAGATGAGAAGAGAGAGAGAGAGGTTAACGTCCACTCGACACAAACTAGGTCATTTCAAGACTAACATATGGTTAATTTTATTTCAATAAATCGCTTGCATGTACGGGTCGTTAGCAGTAAAATCGGAGGACCCGGAGAAAACCCACGAGGTTGGACAGGCGACCTTGTTATGTACAACCGGGTATTCGAAACCACGCTAGTTGACTCAATGACAGGCATTATGCTAACTATTCGCCCCCCCCCCCCTTGAGTAAACAGCTAGATTACTGTATTGATTATCGTTAGAATAAAGGTTTCGGTCAAATTGAAATTGACGGGGGGTTGGGATGGCCTAGTGGACTAGAGTGCTGCGCTTTGACCTCTAGCTGGCCTGTCATATCTGGCCCGCAGCTGTGGTTTCGAGCCCTGGTGTGAGCATATGTGGCATAAAGATAGGGGCGCCTTCTCAACCTCGTGGGTTTCCTCCCACGACTAAAGACCCCTACGCGCAAGCGAGTTATTGAAATAATATTAAAAAACCATATGTTAGTCCCGAAATGATGGAGACGAATCGTTCTATGATACGATATGATGTAACAGAATTCAACTCTTTGTCGCTTCCTCACAATATTTCCGGTTTAGTCTCCCTTGTGGGTGAAGAAGGGTGGCAGGCCTGACAAAGGCATGTGTCTACATACTCGAATGTTCCGAAAAATCGAACAGAAAAGTATAACGTTAATTAAACCCCATTTCGTTTCATTTCATCAGCCTATTGGGGTGAACAAAATAGGAGTACATCTATTTCTTAAGGTCAACTCAAGATTGAGTCATGGTCTGGTGGCTGAGATGTAAATAAGGTTAGGACACGTGATTGTTGGCGAGAATGTAGGTTACGGTGAGGGTTGGGAATAGCGCTAGCCCTGTTTACATCTCGTGACCTTTGATCTAACCGTGAAGTTAGCCTTGTGAAATAGATCTAACCGTGAAGTTAGCCTTGTGAAAAAGATCTAACCGTGGAGTTAGCCTTGTAAAATAGATCAAACCTTGAAGTTAGCCTTGTGAAATAGATCTAACCGTGAAGTTAGCCTTGTTAAATAGATCTAACCGCGAAGTTAGTCTTGTTAAATAGATCTAACCGTGAAGTTAGCCTTGTAAAATAGATCTAACCTTGAGGTTAGCCTTGTAAAATAGATCTAACCGTGAAGTTAGCCTAGTGATATAGAACTAACCTTGAAGTTAGCCTTGTGAAATAGATCTAACCGCGAAGTTGGCCTTGTTAAATAGATCTAACCGTGAAGTTAGCCTTGTAAAATAGATCTAACCTTGAATTAGCCTTGTAAAATAGATCTAACCGTGAAGTTAGCCTTGTAAAATAGATCTAACCTTGAAGTTAGCCTTGTGAAATAGATCTAACCTATATGTAGAACGTCGTTAACCCAATTTTAATCATTCACACGACAATAACACGAAACGCAAATTGACGTCTAATTATAATCGGGTTGTTTAGCATTCATATTGTCTTCAATTGAACACAAATATTGTATCAACTACCTATTGTTCAAGTCTATTGTCGTAGGCTTTGTCTGGCAGGCGGACAAAATCCATAAATATATCAGTCTTATAAATATCATGTTTTGTTAATTTCGTTTAAACAATATTTTATTCATTTGAAAAGGAATTTATCAAGATTTAAAGCTTATCTTTCCTACCTTTTGTTGTTGTTTTTATCGGACAGATTGACTTTTGAGACAAGATGATCATAGAATTCTATAAATGTATTATTCCGTATTTATCCTGTAAATGGTATTATTGACGTGCCGTACACAGAGTGCATGTACAGTAGAATCTGCATTTAGCAGCCACCCGTGGGAATTTTCACGACTGACCGCTTAACGGAAGTGGCCTCGTCATACAATCTCGATAGATTTGACCGTCGCTGAATGGAATAATCGATGTGCCGTACACAGAGTTCAAGTACGTACAGTAGAATCTGCATTAAGCAGCCACCCAAGGGAATTTTCACGACTGACCGCTTAACGGGAGTGGCCTCTTAATAAAATCTCGGTAAATTTGACCGTCGCTGAATGGTATTATCGACGCGTCGTACACAGCGTTCACGTATCTTGTTTGTATTTTTAATGATAGAAATTTTTAAATTGTTGGCAGTGATTTTCAGTTTTATATTTTGAAACCTAAATTGTATAATTATCTCTAGGAGTTTAGGTTATGGAAGTAGTTAAATATTTTAAAACCTTAATGGGGTTTAATGCCCACTCGATATAAAGCTGTCATTTCGGAACTAGGAGAAACCCCACGAGGTTGGACAGGTTAACCTACTTCTTGCCACTTACAACCGGGGATTCGAAACCACGCCAGTTAACTCAATGACAGACTTTATGATACAGCGCACACACACTAACCATTCAGCCATCCACCCCCACAGAGAAAGAGTGACACATCGTCACTCGTCTATTTCAATTTTGATGGAAACCCATGACTGTATTCTGATCGGCAGTTTGATTATCTCTTCAAAGATGAAATCTTACGTAAAAAGTAGGCGACACCGATAGGCGAGCCAATTGAGTGACGAATCCTCATTCGACAAACTTCGACAGATTCCGGTACCCTTCGTAACCTGCATCTAGACTCGGATGTATGATAGTAAGTGATATGTACCTACGACCATACATTTGCGATGCGGCTAGTCAACTGCCGAATTACTTTAACAGGAAAACGTGCCGCTTTAACAAAAAAAGTCCCATAATAGCGTCTTTTTTAGATTTAATCTCTATGGGGGCAGCCATTTTTTTAGGTTGTTGATATAATCTCTATGGTTGCAGCCATTGTTTTATCCGGGTCCTTTAAAATAGTTCCAAAATGGCGGATTTCATCATACAGCCGAGTCTAGATGTAGGGTACCGGAATCTGTCAAGATTTGTTGAGTGACGAATCCTGTCATTAAATCAGACCTTCGGGCTATATGAATGACCCCAGACAGATAATAAGATATATTTTCTCAATCCAATTTTAATTTCAACATCTAGACAAAATTATCAAAATGGTTCTATTCGTTCCAATTGGATGACAACATGGATCTTATTTCGTTAGCTTTTTAAAGTTCAAAATTTCGCTTTACTTGTCTTTACTACACTAGGATCTGGAAAATTTGTTATATAACCTGCTTTCTGGATGATATGGGAGATTAACCAATGAAACGGTATGTTACGGCAATTTTTTGGATGGGATACACGAAACTGTGGGTAAACCACTAGAAGAAATGTCAACGCTGATTGGTTAATCAATGCCTGGCGCCATATGATCAAAAGCCGATGGTATGATACCAGACGCAACCGTCAACTACAACTGGTCCGATCTTCATGTAGTGTTGGCAATCTAAAGTATAAGAAAATAAAACGAAATCCAGTACATGACAGTACAGTTGGGTCAAATTGAAGAAATGTAGATAATGGTGTCAAATAAAAGAGTATAAAACCTCTTTTCATGTATACCTGAATTCTAAGAATCGGACACAAATTGGCAGGGATATGGGAGTTTAAAGTTTTTATACTCTTTTATACCCCCCTCTACCCGTAATCACGGTAATAGAGTTTATGAACACCCAACTTTGATCGTTCTGTAAACTAAGTAAATATGAATGTACCAGAAAATTATTTACATATTTGAAAGAAGCAACCAACGTGGTTTTCAGTGATATGTAACATTATATCTGGAATTTGTTATTAAAATACGTATTTTGACATTGAATACACCTACCAACTCCATAATCATAGTAATAGAGATTATGGCCGCCAACTTTGATCGTTCTGTAAGCTAAGTAAAACTGAGCCATCACCAATCCGCGTCTGCACACAATTTAATGACAGTTCATCGAGTATGGTGGACATAAATAGTTGCGCTAATAATATTTTTAAATAAATATCATCGTGTTGAGTGTGTTTATGGTTACTTGCAATTTGATAACACATTTAGAGTGCGTAAAGTTGGGGATAACCTAAATAATGTGTTTTACAAGGATCATTCATTTTGAGGTCGGAAACAAAACTAAATCGTCCATTAAAAAAAATTCCCAAGGTAGATTGCGGTGGATTTTTTTCTGTAGGTACTAGATACATACCTCCTTACAAAAAAGCAAAAATCATTTGTTTCGGATTTTTTCCCCAGGTCGAAGTGTCTCCTACCAGCCTATATCGTTTTGTATATGAGGGTCACATATAGATCTGTATTGTAATCAGATTGTATTCGTTCATATAAGCAGCATAATCGCTAACATTTGGGACCTAGAAATTGACAAAAGCGGCGGGTCGCAACGGATATAATACTGTAATATGAATGTACATTGATTTACACCCAATAGTTTCTTTTTTACTCCAATTTCAAATAAGTTATGGTCGGCAAAATAAACAAGCAGTCTCAATCGAATTCAAATTTGTAGCGTCTGGTTCTTCCAGTCTAAATACGCCGTTTGATTTTGTGCAATGTGTCTAGCCTCGTTCCCCGAGTCTCTTGCTAGAACTGGGACTGAAACGCATTATGGTACACGATTCGTGTACGAATGGTAAAATGTTTATTTTGTCTTATATATTGGATATCCGAGGCAGGAAGAAAAATAGTCGGTCGCAAAATAAGAGCAGTCGGTATCAAAATAAGTGCTCACTGCAAATGTCGCGCTACTCACGAAAAACTTTAGTATAAAATAACCTTGTTCACTTATCGTGTTTGAAACAGAGTTGTGTTTCATTCTTATTCTGTTGTGAGTATGTTGGTCTAAAGCAATAGCTAGATATACCAGCTATATAGCTATTAGCGAGTCACAATACCGGTATAACAGATTAGGGGAGTCGCATTTATTATTAGTTTTTTTTGTAGCATGAATGGGTTTGTATCCCAACAGATTAAAATGTTCACTGACTCAGTGTCTGCCTATAGTTTAGGGTCCTGGATACACGTTGGCGAGGTTGTGCCAGTGACTGTCGAGTGCAATCTTGGGAGTGATTTCCAATCGGTTTGGGATCTAAAACTTAGTGCCCGGCGTTTTTGTCTGCAGTCTTTAACTTCGTAGACAAGTTTTACTGTTATGCCTCTGATGACTGTGTTTGTAATTTTTAATCACCTGAAGTCCCCACTGTAGCAACAGTTCAATATTTTCCAGAACTAGTTTGGTCGCACGTCTTTGAACTTGTTCTATAAGGCGTAGGTCGCACTGGAGCGTTGGGCGTCATACTCTAGATTTGGGCGGGCAAGAGATTTGAATAAGTTAGTGAGTGTTGTTTTTTCGAGGTTTGTTCATTCCCACTTGTTGATTTGCCTTCTTTGTGGTTACAAGAATGTGTGAATGGAATGTAAATTGATTATCGACGAACACATCAAGATCCTTTTCATCCTTAACGGTTGTGAGTTTCACCACTTCCGCCTTATTGTGCATGGTATATTCGTACTGGTGGTGACCTTTACCTAATCTCATTACCTTACATTTGTCGGGGTGGAATTTAATACACCCTTCTGTAGCCCAGTCACAGCTTTCCAGAGAGGATGCATCGCCAAAGAGTTTTGTGTCGTCTGCAAATAACTTTACGAAGTTTGCTGCTAGTGGGAGTAGATCGTTTATGAATATTAAGAAAGGTATCGGGCCGGTGACACTACCTCGAGGGGCACCACTGCTGCTGATTTGGACAATCTACTATTAACTGCTACTTGTTGTGTTCGGTTGGATAAATAATTTCTTACCCATGCGAGGACATTACCACTGACACCATACATCTTTATTTAAGCAAGAAGTGTTCTATAGGGTACCATCTCGAAGGCCTTCTTAAAGTCAAATGAGACGCAATCTATGGGTTTACCTTCTTCAAGCATATCTGTCCACCATTCGAGTACGTTAAGTAGTTGCCATGACCAATACCACTTTTCTATGAATCCGGTTGATCTTGTGACCGCTATTCGTTGCCTTTTAAGGACTTGGTTATGCTGCGTTCTGAGAGTTTACAGTGACATTAGATCAGACATGCAGGACGATAATATCCAGTGTCACTCTGCTTGCCCTTTCTGTAGATTGGGGAAACGTATGCTAACTTCCAATCGGATGGGATAATACTGGTGTCGGTGGACTTTTTGGGTAATGCAAACACTGGTGTGGCTAGAACGTCGGCCAGTTCTTTGCGCATAGCGAGTGGATCTCATCGGGCCCCATGCTTTTATTCGGATTAACCTCTTTCAGGAGTTTTCGGATGTCGCCCACTGTGAAATCTATATCTAAGCAACGTGCCAGTTTGAAGATTTAGTATCTCAGCTTTCTCAGAATCGGTGACGGCTTTCCCATTTTGCGTTTCAAGTATAGGAATACTTTCTTTGACTTTGGTACGCTGGTTAACTGCTTTGTAGAGGAGCTTTGGCCTTCACACGGTTTACTTCCCGTACCATCAGGTTATTAACCTTCTTTATGCCATTTGATATTTAGGTCTAAATCATTCATTATATGTTGCAAATCTGCAATGTTGCCAATTCGTTCATTCCAAATACAGAATACATCGTCTAGGAATCGTTTCAACTGATTTTCTAAATATAGTCGGTATTCCACGCCATGGTTAATTTCTACAATTGAGTATAATTTCTCCTCAAGAAATCCCATTGTTAAATTACTTAATTGTGGTGCCGCCTTGGTACCCATCGCTATACCAAGAATTTGTTTGTAATTTGTTTCGCCAAATGTGAAAGTGTTGTTAGTCAGGATGATACGTATGGCTTTGAGGATAAAGTTTTTTGAAATTCGCTCATGACTGCATTCAGGATGTTTATCCAGCCAATATTCTACGGCCTGAGTGCATAGATCATGGGAAATATTGCCATACATGTTACAAACATCCATGGTTACGAAAAAGTCGCCATCATTTAGATTATGGGGTAAGGTATTAACAAAATCTATGTCGTCCCGAATAACAGATTTCACATTTGGCACGTACGGCTTGAGTAAGATATCAATGAGATTTGATAGCCTGTTAGTAGGACAGCATGGACCGGCAATTATTGGTCTGAAAAGGAGATCGTCTGGCTGCCAAATACTGATAATTTCGGCGTTTTGGTGTTGAATGGATTCCTTGATCATCTTGGATTTGTGTATCTTTGGAAGACCGTAAAACTGACTTGTTTTATATTCGAATTTCCGGAGATAGTCCTGTTCATTGTCCGTCAGTTCGTTTTTATGATCTTGGATTAAGCCGTTTATTAATCCCATTGTTCTTTTATCATGGTTGGAATCTATAGTTGCATATACCCGTTTGTCGTCAAGTATTTTCAGGACGTTTCTCTGATAATATTCCTTATCCATGATAACTACTGCACCCCCTTTATCGCTTTCCTTGACAACGATCGTTTCGTCCGATTTCAAAGAATTTATTGCAAACTGTTCCCCCTTCGACACATTCGATTTTGCGTTGCGGTCTGTAGGAAGTGGCAACTTGGTTAAATAATCAATGAAATTGTCCAGCGTCACGTCCTTACCCCGCCTGGGGTTGAAGTGGCTTTTGTTCCTCACAATATCCTCTGAAGCAGTTCCATCTGTTTCACCGAAAAATTCCTTCAGTCGTAGCTTCCTACAGAAAGCGTTTATATCACACTCTAATTCCTGTATATTGGCTCTAGGCGTCGGTGTGAATTTCAGGCCTTTCTGTAGGAGGTTTATCTCTTGATCATTTCTAACTGTGGATGATATATTAATTATTTTCGGGTGTACTGGTTTTGGCGATTGGGTATTGTGGTCACGTTGTTGGAGCGACGCTGGGTTTTCTTGATGTAGTGTTGTGGCGGTCGTTGCGATTGGTTTTGGGAGGGTGGTCGGTGCGGTTGGGATTGGCCTTTCTGAAAAAAACGACCCTGGTTTGGGTTATTGTTCCCATACCGCCGCTGTTTGGTATTCCCTTGGTTCGTGCTAGACACATTGGCAACGTTTCTCCCATCTTTCTTCTGTGCATTCGATCTTTTATATCTATTATTCTGTGCCCTAGGTTGTTCTTTGGTTTTAGTCCCTGGTTTCCGCTTTCTGTTCTTCACCGTTTGCCAGGTGTCCCGAATATGGATAAATATATTCTGAGTGCGATATTGGTATTTGGGAAGCTAGAAACCAAGTTATCCTCTATCTGTTTCTGTAACATTTCCTGTGCTGTTAATTTATCCTGGTAAATTTCAGAAAATAACGGAAACTCGTCTACAAATGCAGCCTCGAGATCGTCCGAATAATGTTCAAAAAGTTTTTTAGCGTGACTCGCCGTAGTCAAACTGGGCATATTTCTGTCCGTTAAAAAGCCGAATCTGGAATTTAGACAAGCATATGCACATTGACGCTTTTCCATTTCGGCAATGAGCCTGTCCACGACGGGAATGAACGTTTGAAGACGAAACTTTTCGCTGCCACCGAGACTGTCAATTGCTTCGTCATCACCACCTGATTCGTCGAAAAATCGCTTTCTCGTTCGATGCCGCTGCGTATGGGCTCTGTAATTTGATGACACAAGCTCTTTTGCTTTGCTCTCAAATTGTGGAAATTCGTCCCTTATTTGTCGGAAGTAGGAAATAAGACTGTTATACAGCTTCACAACAGTGTTAATTTCAACACCAGGTTCCTGGAGTGCTTTATTCACAACGTTAGTTTTGTTCAGTATGTCACTCCAAATAACGCACATCAGGGCTGTTTCAAATAGATCGAGTTTATTGACCAGTGATCTGGCCTCATGTTTTGCCGCTGCAGGTTGACGATCATTTTGAGCAATGTCATCCAATGTCTTCCTAATTTTAGTGTAGTTGTGGGACAACGCTCTCGTGGCATCACTTCTTGCTGACCAACGTGTTTCTGATAAACTCTGAACAATGTTTCTTTCTTTAAGTGAGAAAGCAGTGTCGACCAACGCTTCGGTGACGCGGACAGGAACGTATAAATTCCTTGCATTATTCCAAAAAAGTTTACGGCCTCTGGGTTACTTTCAGCTGCTGCTGTTCCCACTAAATTCAAACTATGAGCAGCACACGGTACCCATTCTGCTAATTTATTGACCTGGCGAAACCTCGACTGGACGGAATACGTCCCACTCATATTACTTGCATTATCGTAAGCTTGAGATCGACAATTTTCGATGAGTATTCCATGGGATTTCAGGGTGTCCTGTAAGATTCCAAAGAGATACTCACCATCGTGCTGTTCAATAGGAATGAAACACAAGAACGTCTCAACTACCCTTCCATCACTGCACGTATAACGGAATACAACTGTCAGTTGGTCCACATGAGAGATGTCCGGCGTTGAGTCTACACTAATACCGTAGTATTTAGCGTTTTTGATTTCCGAGACTATCTTGGACGTAACGTTAGTTGCGAGAATATCGATGAACTGGTTGCAAATAGTTGAAGAGAGATAAGAGACGTTTCCTTGACCGGGATTTCCTCGTGTACGTATGTGCTCAGCAAGAAAGGGATCGAACTTGGCTAACAATTCCAGACAGCCAAGGTAGTTTCCATTGTGAGGGTTACCTACTATTTCCTTATCGCCTCGAAACGGTAATGCTCGCTCCGACAGGAAGCTAACTACTGCAACGATTCTTTGCAAAACTTCGACCCAGTAATTGAACTGCTGAACCTCCATATTAGCTAATTCTTTGTCGATTCTACCGCACTTCTGTTGCATAACACGTTTCGACATTGCACTCAGGTGATCCTTTGATTGTTCGTGACAATTAATCCTGGTTATTGCGTTTTTCCAATCGTTGAAACCAGTTTGGAATCGGTTGTCTAAAGTTCCCATCACTGAAAATAATTTGCAAATGTAGCAAAACACCTGTCCAGTTGAAGGGGAATAAATGAGCCAGTCTCTATTTACAGTTTCTCCATTTGCTAGTCTTCTATGGAAAAAATCCTTTCGGGCAAATCTTGTCTTGTCACCAAACTGCTTACCGTGCTGAGAAAAATCAGCTTCGAGATTTTGAGATGGGATGTTTTTTGTAAAATGAGCTATAAGATTTGCTGTTACATCCCATTCGACTGGATCAGTACTATATATTCTGACATCGGCAATACTGTGCGTTTCACCGCTTTTAGAACCTTGCAAACCTTGACCCTCGTGTATTGAATTAGACCTATTCTCTGACCCGACATCATCATCAGTCCCCCCATCATTTGGCTTACGTTCTAATAAATTTTCACCTGTCGTGCCTTCAGGAATTAGGAAATTCATCAGCGAAGCGCTGCTGCGTTTTGTCGATTCGTCACGCTTTTCCCTTTTCTTGCGCTTCTCATAACCAGATTCGTGCTTCCTTTTATAGCCATCCGACATCTTGACTAGTTGGCAAATAACAAATGTGATGACAGACTGAAGACGAACCCGAGACAATTAGATATAATTTGAGTTGCGCTACACGATATCAGGTAAAAACCAGCCTGCAAGCACAAGCACCGGAAGGTCACTTTTTTTGATTTGATTGTGTTTTACGTCCCCCTGCAGCTCCAAGTATTCGGGCTAATTTGGGACGGGCATATGCCGGACGGCGTGCAGTGCGGGAAATTTTGCCTGGAAGGGGGGATAACTCCCCTACTCTTTTTCGATTTCCACCTTCCAGGGTTTTTTAACGTGCACTCCTATATGTACACGAGTGGACGGTCACTAACCAAGGCAATTAGACATCGATAGCCTATAAACCGCTGAGTATCCGTGCTCTCAAAATCCATGGAGATGTAATGACAAAGAATGATGTATTGTATATAGAATAATATGGTGACTTGGCATGCATAAATTGTACTTGATTTTACTGACAATGATAAAAAAGTGTCTTTTGCTCAAAAAAAAAACAAAAACAAAAAAAAACAAAAGACGCTAATTAGTGATACCCTATTTTTAGTTTGCTTCCTGGAAATGTACAGTTTTAAGAGTCTATTATTAAAAAAAACTTTATTAAAAATAGTAGTTTGAAAATCAGTATTATAAACCCAAATTATTGCTAGAAATTGTCTGGTTATATCCAAAACAGTGGTTAAGGGCTCAATTATTAAATGTATAATTATATTCTATTACATGTATAACGTTAAAAGGGCTCTTTCAAATACTAGTAATCGTCGGTAACTAAAAATCAGTCGGTGGTCGCCGCATAAACAAACTATTGCAAGGACTTTAGAGGGACCCTAAAAATTTGCTAACATACAGAACCTAGCCTCAAACCTGTTCGTAGGCCCCCATTTTCGTCGTAGGCCCTAGGCACAGTGCCTCGCGTGCCTTATGGATAATCCGGGCCTGAATTCGTGTTTGTTCTTTTTTTCACCCATCGTAACTCGAAGCCATTAGTCTGCTATTTATGGGCCCAGCCTGAGAATCCATTTCTCTTACATCGTTAGCAACAAATATTGTAAAAACACTCGGACCTGACGGTCCTCTTGTTGTTACAATATATTACTTAATGTCTCTCTCTCGACCATTAAACAATACATACATTCCTGTCAACATTATCGCCCACAGATTAAAGACGATGGTACGGGTATATAAATGAGTTGGGATTAAACACCCTTGAATCATATACATTCCTGTATATTGTAATGATAGATGATCCTTGGTTTGGTATATTTGATTATTATTGTTCCTTCCCACATTATACCACTGTCTAAATATAACTTGACAGATGATCTTTGGTTGGGTATATATTATTATTATCCTACTGTCTAAATATAACTTGATAATTATTGTATCTACAACAAGGATGTGAAACAAGGATGGGAGGCTATATAAAGGCTTGTCATTTAATACACAAATTAAGGACTAAAAAAATATCATTATAAGGGTTTTTTTGTAAATTATTTCTGTGATTAATATATAAAAAGATTGAATAATGTCGCCGTTGTCCGATGATTTTAAAACATGGGATCCAACATGTTGTGGGTGTAGGTTTCACACATTATTATTGGTGAATAAATAATAACACGTGCTTAAAGCTACAATATCAAATTTTTAAGTTATATATTTTTACAATTTATTATTGAAAAGCCTTAAAATAGATGGTATCCAGAAACAGTCTACCATTGTAAAGAATTATCCTATAATCCTACTAATCCTATAATTCACTATTCCCAGCTGCGCAATTGGCAACAATATCATTTTTAACTTCAAATTCCCACGTTTGAAGGAAGAAAATGCATACAGGCAATGGGAAAACAGGGGAGGTAATTGTGTTATTATTTCCTGTGTCAATGGTTTTTAAGGGCGGGAAGAAATGCCCATGGTCGTATAATAGTGAGTTGATAACCTATTGAGCAAAAGACATAGAAATAATTATGTGTTGACCTTCTTAGAAAATTTGAAATTCTCGCTTTAAAGATATATTCCCATGATATTAATTAGATCATCTAGTAAAACCTGAAAACTTATTTGCAGTTAAAAGTATGGTATATTTACGAATGAATGAATGAATAAAATGGGGTTTAACGTCCTACCCTTCTGCACCTAACCTGAGCTACTTGAAGACTGGCATTGTTCGGGCAGCAACTTTATTCCAACTGCCAAGGGATCTTTTACGTGCACACCAATGTGTACACGGGATTTCGTGGGATATATTCACGAGCTTGAATACTTAATGCTTTAATTAGCTCACAATATTGTTTCGATTCTCGACATTTAATGGATCTTTAACGTGGTCTTGATGGTTCGTATTGAACTCCAACTGTCAGTGGATCTTTAACGTGCTCTTGATTGTTTATATAACACTCCCAACTGTCACCCTTTGTTCTGTCATACGTAAAACCGCTTTCTGCGATACCACCCGATGTAGAGGCGGACGTTAATCTTTAGTTAGTAGTATCAAACCCTATAATTGTGAACAGGCAGACACATATTCTAAAACGCTCAATTGAGAATCCATTTATCACAGCCATTGTTTGAAATTTGATCAATCGTTTAATTAATATAAATTGTGTTGTAGACTGTAATTTTACGCTGCAGTTGGTTCAAAAATACTTACCTGCTGTGAATAAATTACCCTATAGTCTCTGTTTGAATGAATATGATTATGATCTCTTAAAAATAGAGTTGGCCTGGGAGCTGGTGACGACGTCGTATAATCGAACACGCCCATTTCTATTTATCTTAATGCAAAATTTTGTTGTTAAAGAAATTCGCCTGTCCAGCCTCCTTGGTTTTCTCCGAGTCCCCCCCCCCCCCCACTACTAAAGACCCCTACGTGCAAGCCAATTATTACAATAAAATTTAATCATATGTTGGTCCCAAAGTGACCTTGTTTGTGTCGTGTGGACTTTGAACCCCATCTCGCTCTCTCTTTTAAAGAAATGCTGTTATTTTTATTGATCATTATTAAGATTAGTTTACTGTTACTTGTTTTTTGTATATAAACCCCCTGTATATTAATTTTATTATCATTAGCTTGAAAACGTTGAGAGAATCCTCAACGAAACGTCGCTTTTATTAAAATAGTAATTGTGTTCCATATGAAGTGTTTGTGTTTATTATCTATGTCAATTGCTAAATGCCGCTCAAAGAAGATCAATATGTAATATGAATATCACATATTTTCTTCAAAAAAATGAATCAAAATTCATTTGACAGTGTATTAACCCTTTCGAGGTCTTCGCTGGTGGCCTAAAATAATTTTCAGTTAGACGTAATTTGACTATTGTATCTGAGTTGTTCAAATTACAAGATACACACAATTTGAGACGGAGGGAGGGGGATTATACGTTAAAATAATACTAACAACAGGGGGTAGACCTGTAACTTAGTGGTTTATTTATAGAGGCATGCGATTATGTAAGAACTAAATCTACCTATTGCATGTGTTAATAATGGCTTCAAATGTTATAAAAATTATTATTTAGAAATACACAACAAAACAAGCTATAATCAACTCTCTAAAACATCGGATGAAATGGATTTGTAACCCAAGAGATTTAAAAAATGAACGATGAAATGGTTAATCGAAACGTACTTGGATTTTAATGGGCTAATGGAAGACGGGCATACGCCATACAGTGTGCTATGAGGTAAATTTTTGCCCGGGCCGCGGCGCTACGGCCTACTCTTATATCGAATTCCAACTGCCAAGGGATCTTTTACGTGCACTCCAATGTGTACATGGGACCTCGGTTTTCCGTCCCATCCGAACGACTAGGCAAATGTCTTTGTCAGACCCTCCTTTGCATCACTGACAAGGGGAAATCACGCCGGAAAATCGAGATGAACTTTAAGATTTCGAGAAACAGGATCCAGATCTCCAGTAACTGTTGTAGGAGTTGTTCGAATTTAACGTTAAATTTTCTCAGTCGACGTCGGGATATACACCTTAGATATCAATAGGAAATGCAGGAAGACTGCACTACATGCAAAACAAAAACAAATTTTTTTACACTATAAACCTGCGGACAAGACAGAAAACAGACATTGTAAAAACTAAACAATTATCAAATCTAGTGAATGGATCCGGGGGCCAGCCGTAAGCGTCCACTGCGTTGTACAGTCCCGGGCCTGTTTTGGTACAGACTTCACTAAAATGATTTACAAAAAAGACGTAACAAAAAAAATGCAACTCGTACAAGCGATCCACCGGGAGTTTTAGAATAGAAAAGACAGTAATCCCTGTTGATGGAAATAGTTTATAATTAGAACAGAGTTAAGTAAGAAGAATTTATAGGATTCGCTTAATAGTTATTTATTTACAGAAACACAAACTAAAATAAAACCTCGACCTAGATTCCATTGATAATTAGAAATACGGGATTATATCGTTAGTAATTAACACCATCTGGTTCTAGACATTTCTTCATCTCTTCTGCAAGAACAAAAAAATACTTGTTTTTATAACAGGGTAATTAAACTTCTACTTCTCAAATAAAAGTATAACTAAGTTCCGGAGTTTACAAAGCATTTTTCAGACTTACGTTAAGAATTTACTCAAAATTGTTCGCCTTATTTTAACAAAAATACAACCCTTTATAAAACATTGTTGTTTTAAAGCTGCACTTCGTTTACAAAATAAAGATATAAATAAATCTAATAAAAGGTAACGCCCAAAGCAACCGCCATACTTGTTTTGGTGATCACTTTGGGCAAGCCAGAAGCAAACACATAGACAGGCTACACCCACTTCCGGTAAACGCAGTATCAAGCAAGGTGTCAACATCCGGTTACCTGTCAAGTAACTGATTGAATTTTTTTTTTCACTATCAGCTCACAAAAAGTATTATTGTTAAACAACTATTACGTGTGATAAGTTACAAATTTTTACTAATTTGACGAAATAAATCACCCACGATTTACTTTTGCTTTACCCCCCCCCCCAAAAAAAAAACCCCTGCAACATTTATTATGCGTTTCATTGTGCTTTTAGAGTATTAATATTTTTTACACGATGAACAGTCCATTTGCTGATTACACTATTTTGCCATATTACACTATTTTGCCTATACCGCTTTTTTAGGACTTCGAATTTTGTCTAATGCTTTGGATTGTACTTGGTTTTTATTTCGTTAATATTATTTTATTGCACTTAACTAGAACCATTAATGATTTTATCGCCAAGATATTGGATATCGTATTCAGGAACTTTTATTATTGTGGGGTCCATACACGATCAATAATTCCGTCAATATTATTGACTCAATATATTGACTCAACACATTGATTCAATTATATTGAACGTGTGTGGGCTATATTGATGTAAACTATTGTCAATGACCATCATTGTGTCAATATATTGACGGATCAAAATCTTTTCGAGTTTTATTGATGGTTCATCAATATTGGCGGATGGTCAATTATTGAATGACACAATTGATCGTGTGTGGATAATTTGTCAATAATTGCGTCAATATTTTCATTCCATCGTCAACCTCGGAAGAGTAAACATGGCATTCATTTTGAAAAATGACCAAAAAATGATGAAATTATTGATGGAAATATTGACTCGTGTGTGGGCAATTCCTGTCAGTATTATTGGCTCAATATGTTGAGTCAATATATTGAGTCAATAATATTGACGGAATTATTGATCGTGTATGGACCCCATATACAAACATTGACAATATATATTGAAAACTGTTTCCTCTGTTAATACCCGTGGGAGTCGGAATCGATTTCACAGTAAATCCCTTTTAATAGGATTATTTATCTGATATTTTAATGCATTTTCTAATATCTTTTATTCTTGGACCCTCAACACAACCTACTTCATTTTTTAATATCCTTTATTCTTGGAGCCCTCAACACAACCTACGTCATTTCCTAATATCCTTTATGCTTGGACCCCTCTACACAACCTACGTCATTCCTTATATCCTTTATTCTTGCCCCCCCCCTCTACAAAACCTACGTCATTTCTATTAATATCCTCTACTCTTGGACCCATCTACACAACCTACGTCATTTCCTCCTAATATCCATTATTCTTGGAGCCATTTACACAACCTACGTCATTTCCTTATATCCTTTATTCCTGGACCCCTTTACCAAACATACGTCATTTCCTAATATTCTTTATTTTTGGACCCCTCTACCAAACCCACGTCAATTTCTAATATCCTTTATTCTTGGACCCCTCGCCAATTTCTAATATCCTCTATTTTGGGCTCACAGGACAAAGTTATGTCCTAATACACTATATTCTAGGCCCACTCGCCATATATCATTTTCTAACTACTATATTCTGGGCCCGCTCAAAGCAGGTCATTTTCTAATATCATATATTCTAGGCCCACTACACAAAGGTCATTTTCAAACATCCTATACTCTGGGCCCGCTCTTCAAAAGGCATGTTCTTCCTTTCCATATTCCGGGCACCCCTCGCATATTTTATACTCTGGTCCCGAGTTCACAAAGCATTCTCTGACTAAAGTTGAGAATTTGCTCAACTTTCAATCGCTGTTTATGAGAAATATCTTTGATGCAGACACACAAAACTTTGCACATAGTTTCTTATTGATGTATGTTATACATTAAAACAACACAAGTTTTGTACAGGGCTATATTTTATTTAGAATAAAGTGAACAAATTTGGATAAATTCTCAACTTAAGTCTGAGAATGCTTTGTGAACTCGGGCCCTGGGCACGCATCATGTTATAATATCCTATATAAGTTGTTGCCCGGACAGAGTCATTTCCAACTACTCTCCTTTTGAATTCCAACTATCAAAGGATCTTTAACATGCACCCCAACGTACGTACGGGACCTAGGTTTTTCGTCCTATCCGAACGACTAGTCTCTGTTCCAATAACAAGAAACTTATTCGAACAATACCGAGACACCCCCGTGAAGACGACAAAGAAAGCAGAATCGTTTAGGTTTGTGTTTTTGTGCAGCTCCAACGGGATTCACAGTGTATCGGTGTGGAATCCTAATTACTTCTTAATGTGGGGTGGTGGGTAGCCGAATGGTTAGCACATGTGTACTGCATCACACAGCCTGTCATTAAATCAACTGGCATGGTTTCGAATCCCTGGTTGTACGTGACAGGGAGTAGGGTCACCTGGTGGCTTTTCTCCGGGTCCGCAAACTGCTAAAGACCCCTACGCGCAAGCGAATTATTGAATAAAATTACAAAAACATATGTTTGTCCCGCAATTACCTAGTTTGTGTCGAGTTGACGTTAAACCCCAATTCTCCCCCCCCCCTCTCTCTCTCTGAATAAAGCCCCGGGAGATATTCTCTTTTAATGGTTCGTAGTGTGAGGTTATAAATGCTACTTAACGTCTACAGGGTAAATCACAGATCCAGACACACTATAATCAGTAGGACACAACCAGTGGTGAGGTTTCTCGCGATATCACCTGGATGGAAGCGGAGGTTAAAGAACGCTTTTTCACACGACGTCAGACGTTAGGTCTGAGGTGCCGCCATGTTTCGAAAATATGTCTGTCTGACAGGCCGCTATTTTTAAAAAAGGTGTTTGCTCTGAAAGGCCGCCATGTTGCGAAAAGATGTCTGCCCCGAAAGGCCGCCATTTTTAGAAAAGATGTCTGCCCTGAATGGCCGTCATGTTGCGAAAAGATGTCTGCCCTGAATGGCCGTCATGTTGCGAAAAGATGTCTGCCCTGAATGGCCGTCATGTTGCGAAAAGATGCCTGCTCTGAATGGCCACCATATATAAAAAATAGTTATATTGTTTTGTAATGTAGTACTACTCCGTTTCTTATCTTTCATACATATAAAGACTAAATATACATATCCATTTTCATGAAATGTGTTAGACTTGTCACATATAGCATATGAATATTGCGTGTGCTCAGGGGGGGGGGGGGCACGTGGCTAAGTGGGTAAGGTGCTGGCTCGCTAGTCTGAAGGTCGGGTGTTCGATTCCTTGATTGGCCGAGAAAGTTCATCTCGAATTTCCCGCGTGGTTCCTCCTTGTCAGTGATGCAGGCGGAGGGCCTGACAAGGACAGCTGCCTAGTCGTTCGGATGGGACAAAAACCGAGGTCCCGTGTATACATTGGCTGCCCGGGCAAAAATTCCCTCCATAGCACACTGTAAGGCGTATGCCCGTCTTCCATTAGCTCAGGTTAGGTGCAAAAGCGTAGGACGTTAAACCCCATTTCATTCATTCATTTTGTGCTCAGGGGCGCCGGAACCTGGTTCCAGGGTATACACATGGTACCCTGACCTTGTCTGGGGTATACATCGGTGTATTGAATGCCAAATTAAAAATATTTATTTATGAGATGAATTGCTCATGTTACGAATATTGTGAATAATCAGCCTTTTGTCTTTCAGTATCATGTATTTTAAAGATTTGTTGGAGTTTGGAATGCTAGAGGGGCTCCAAACAGCGTTCTCAGAATTGACAAATTTCAAAATTGTGTGGAGGCCGGGGAAGAGAACCCGCGTATCCCTTGGTACCCTGGTCCTCGCGCTATTCCGGCGCCCTTGTTTGGGCTAATTATCCCGGTGTCAATCATTAGCTCAATAGCGCGTGCATTGTTAACTATTTCAGACAGAATGGTTCTTTTTACTCATTTTAATACCCATTTACACTAAATAGGAAATAGTTTTTACCTACCAATACTTCATACGACTTTATTTATTTTTCTAATGCATAAACTATGTTTTAGAATATAATTTGTCGGAGGGCAAAAGTTTATATTGGGAACTCATTAAGTCGCATCGATGTCATCCTTATCAGTAACTGTAGCGGCCTGGTGAATATTTACTGCTGATCAATGTGTCTTAATGTGTAAACTTGTTCCATTGAAAAGAAAGAAAAAATTACTACACTACACTACTTAGTCTATTGACGAGGAAGCCACCGACCGGAAGTCACTACAGGTCTATTTCCGGTGTCGTCACTATTCAGAGTTACCTTGATGACATACATAACGATCAATAGTATTTATGGAAGACCAAACAGCTCTTTATACTCGGTCCTTAATTCTTACTTCTTTATATGTTGTCGTATTCCAACATTTGTAAACTAAAATTTACATTGTATCAATAGTTGTTTTACAAATCAAAATTTAATTTTAATTAAACATGATGATAATACAAGTTTCAACAATCGGAAGTGACGAACGCCAAACGAAAACACGATTTATTCCTCTATATAGCTGACTAGAGTGACGAGTTATAACCGTTGGCGAATTTATGTTCCCTAATAATGTGATAGTGACTGACACCAATAATATTGTCCTTTAAGACAAACGCATATAATATATATGTCCATAGTTACCTGTCAAATGTCAGAGTGGACAATTCTGTCCAAACAACCAAGTCTTCATCTACTCACCTTCAATGTTTCTTTCATGTGTTCCCCCCGCCCGACATTAGCGGCAGGGGGGGGGGGTCTCGTCTGGTCATGAAACTGTTTGGTATTTGACGTTTAAAGGTTTGGCTCGATGCCACATTCAGAGTGTCTGAGAAACCCAGATACCACCTATAGGGTGTTTGGGAAATCCAGATACAAACACCTTTAGAGTGTCTGAGAAACCCAGATACCACCTATAGGGTGTTTGGGAAATCCAGATACAAACACCTTTAGAGTGTCTGAGAAACCCAGATACCACCTATAGAGTATTTGGGAAATCCAGATACAACCTATAGAGTGTTTGGGAAATCCAGATACCTCCTATTGAGTGTTTGGGAAATCCAGATAGCACCTATAGAGTGTTTGGGAAATCCAGATACCACCTATAGAGTGTTTGGGAAATCCAGATACCACCTGTGGTGTTACGGTGAAATACTATGCCGCCACCGTAACACCACAGCTTTATGATTTGCTAGACAGGAGTGATGTAATAAGTCCGACAATAATAAATAACATATTTCTGATTTTATTGTCGCCTTTTCCCACTTGCACTGGTTGTACGCCATTTTGAAACTAGCTGCTCGGGCGGCGATTGTTCGACTCCGGGCTGCCCTGTCAGTATCTAACAAACGCATTTAGTTAGCGTACAACTTTTAAAAACCGAATGTCAGTATGATATTTCTCACATAATTGGTTATCGCAAAAACAGAGTAAACTGAAAGCGAGTAATCTCGACTTAAAACTATAGTCTATAGCCTACTTACTACACTCGTCACTAGGCTTCCTATAGATATTATAATATTCCATTTACACCCTTGTTAATTAACACACCTTATCTAGAGTTATAATCCGAATGTTATTTTTTTTATCGAGATCCGTAGGTATTTACCATTTAGCTAGATTTTTATAAGGCAAACGTATGTTTTCACCTTGACCTATTACTCAGTGATAAGTCTCCGCCACAAAAAGAGTTTTCGCCTTTTATTATTAGTATATTGACTTCCTCATGTGCGGCAGGTTAGTTTGCTTCTAAAATCAATGTTTTCCGTTCCAAAAAATACAAAAGTAATTTCTACCAGACAACAATGATTCTATTCACCGAGACTAGATAATTTCTCTCGGTGTAAGGATATTATCGCTATGGATAAATTCATACACTGTTGAGAAATAAATCCCATTGGCTTGCTTAGCAACAAATCGAGCGTGAATCAACTCTGTACTGAAAATTTTGTGCGTGATATATATAAACTGTCTTCACACATTCGGTTTATAATTAGCGATACACAGGTACAGTGGCAAGTGTTCTACTTCACAGACTAATACCTCAAAAGAACCTCCGCGCGAAGTCCCAGATTCTGGTACATGTAAAAGAAAAAGAAATAGTGCCCGGGCGCGTGCCATTAATAGAAAAACTAAGAGTTCGCGCATAAGATGCACGAACGCACCAGGCGCGAGGTCATCCAAATACCACCTATACAGTGGTTGGGAAATCCAGATACCACCAATAGAGTGTTTGGGAAATCCAGATACCACCTATAGAGTGTTTGGGGAATCCAGATACCACCCGAGAAACTTAGATTAGCTGAGAAACGTAGATTAGTTTTCTATTCACAGAACGGACAAAATGTTGTTCATGCAAGCTTTCTAATTTATCAATGGTTTGAGAGATATGCCTGGCTAACAACCGTCCTATAACCAGATTACCCGCTTCATATTACTCCGTACATTGATCAGTGAATATTAATAGATTCTGAAACCGGACATCGAACCTTTGGCGCCCCGTGTTTCAAGGATACAAGCAGTACACGTGAAATAAGAATGATGGAATGTAAAGTACACGTTTTGATACGCATGGCCAGGTAGATAAATAAAAGGTCATTGTATTTAGAATTTAGAACAATTCCGACATTTGATTAAGTTCAGATATGTAGCTTCAATTTTTACCGCATACCATTAATTCAAGTGCAACCTCTTTCAGGAGCGCTTGGATAAAACAACGACGACCAAGCACAATCTGCTGTTAGCAAACGTCAAAATAAAAGTTCCAGTGGACGAACTCGCAAACATCTGAAGTATAATTGTGTCTTTTAGAACTGGATTATGTATATTCATGGCAATCTACTGTAAATTCCAAAACGCAGCGGATTAATTGAACACCAAAGACAGTTTGGTTGGTTTTCAGGTAAGTTATTATAATCTTGTTCAGCTAAGAGAACGACGTGGGGGTTTAACTTGAAATGAAATGAGGTTTAACGCCCTACTCTTCTGATGTGAGCTGGGCTATTTTAGAAGGGCAGCGGCGCTACGGCCTACTCTTATATCGAATTCAAGCTTTAAGGGGATCTTTTACGTACAAACCAACTGGACCTCGGATTTTCGTACCATCCGAACGAGTAGACAACTGTCCTCCGTCCTGTATCATTGACAAGGGGAAACCACGCCGGATAACCTGGACGAACTTTCTCGGCCAATGCAGGGATCTCTCTCTCTCTCTCTCTCTCTCTCTCTCTCTGTCTGGTTCTGGCGTGGTCTATATACACCATTGGATTCATTCCTACAAAACAAAATCAAATAAATTAAGGGAAATTTGTTATACAATTTTAGTCTTCAAATCGATGGGTGTGTCTCAATGCCATATTACGTCTCGGAATGACTAATTTAAAAGTCTGTTTTCGGCCAGTTCCTGGTGTGAGACGTCAACTTGTGATCATCAAAATGAATATGCACATATGTACAGACCTACAAAAACAAGTGGCCAAGGGGCCCAATATCAGCGAGCCCTCATCGAACGTCTTTGTATTAATTAGTAATTCGCGTAATTTTTAAGTCATATACGTCAAGACTATACCGACACGTTTATATGACATTCTGTGAGCATTTGGTTTTGTAATTAAAGGATGACTGACTCCGCAACAAAGGAATTCCACGACGTTTTATGCGAATTTTAAATGTAGAACGAAGGTGTCGTTAAAGTATATATCATAAGTAAAAAAATAGTCCCCAGACAGTCAGTAATTACAAAAACACCAAAACAGACAATAATTATAAAAACACCAAAACAGTCAATAATTATAAAACATCAAAGCTGTCACTAATTACAAAAGCACAAAAACAGTCATTAATTAAAACCTCCAAAACAGTCAATAATTATAAAACAAGAAAAACTGTCAGTAATTCTAAAATCATCAAAAACAGTCAATAAAACACCAAAGCTGACAGTAATTTTAAAAACACAAAAAAAATCAGTAATTATAAAACAGTCAGTAATTATACACACACACACCCACCAAAACGGTCAGTAATGATAAAAACATCAAAACGTTATAGACTGTCGTCTGTATAGGGAAAATGTGCTTAGAAATCGATTTTTGCTGCACCCCCCCTGGGTCTAAAATTGTTTGCCATTTTCTTATAGTACAAGGTTTCTAGTGATGGAAAATCCATATTCCCACCTTCAGATAATGCCAGTTTTTAAAATATTACCCATTTACCCAGGGTCTCGGTCAATTTATCATGCATGTCTAACATGACTTTGACGTTGTGATTTTGGGTGATCAAATTACTGCAGGTGAATGAATTTTTTTTGTGCGTACTGCCAATATGCATAGCAACATTTGAAAAAAAAAATTATGGAAATATCTCAATTTGCATTTGCACAGGGCCAAAAATAAGCGCCCACCAAACAGCAATGTTGCGCATGGTAGCATGTTTTTGTCTATTTATGAAAATACAGCGTCATTGAATTGATATTGAATTCAATTTATTATCAGAAATCATACATAAATTTGATAATTGCATAGACATATTCGATTTCAACCAAAAAACAATGCACAAACGTGATATTTCAAATAGGGGTTTCAGATAAAAAGGTATAAGGGGAGATAACTCGTATCATAAATGTCCTACAAATATTGAACAAAGACCAAATTTCCCCCCTTGAAAACCCACCCTATCCCCAAACAAAGAATGAAAACAAAGTTAAAACATTATTCTTATATTTAATTACTAGTATTAAAGGTTTAAATATATATAAATTAGGCCTGTGTATTGTAATTTACAACAACATTTCAACCAATATTTTTTTTAAAATACAGAAAACATTTTTTTAACTTTTAATAACTGTTATATCAATAATTTATTTAAATCTTGCTGTAACAGTTGTGCAATAATTAATGCTTGAAATAAATGGAGTTTAACAATAATAAAGGACACAACCAATGTACAGAAATAACAAATTATTACAGGTAATTTAAAATATCTAATAACTTGGCCATTCGCAGAATTTCTTTGTGGAAAATAATTCTTTTTCTAATCACATCTTCACAAAATATCAAAGGTTGTCTCATATGCAGACATCTCAGAAGAGCTGAAAAATATAAGTTCATAGTTACTACACGTACAAGGAAATCCCATCGTAGATGCAAGAATTCATGTTTGGTGATATTTCCACTTAAGATGTATTGGTCGATGGTCGATTAAGTAAAACAAACATATTAATACACTTTAAACTTATCATATCACAAACAAGTCTTGACCGCGCAAAAGTGCTAGTAAATAATGTTCACACATTCTTAGAACGAATGGACTTTGTTTTAATGCATTTGAACACCACAATCTGGTCATTTTGTGCCAATCCACTTGCCATCAAAGATACCAGCACTACTTATACTATAGAGTAATTCGGCCACTCCCACACCTTGTCATTGAGGTCACTGATAATGTGATGCGAACTGATGACAGACCTTTTTTTAACCACCCGCTTAGCTATATAAATCCCTTCCCACCCACTAGTTGTCTTTGATATAAAATAGATATATAACAAGCCACAAGGACACAACAACTACTACAAGTATGAAATAAACTTACCCTGCAACCAAACTTTTGGTTTTCTTATCAGGAATCGAACATAATCCTTGTAGCACTGTAGATGGTACCTAACTTCAATAGCAACACAGTCTTTATCTCTGATGTGCCTGAGAATGGTTTCATCTGCTTTCATAACTGCTGCTTCTCTAACTCGACCTAAAAAGATATGGACAATTGTAAATATTATGGATATCATAAACCAACTAGAAGTAGACTACATATTCTATTTTCACTAGTCCACATGCGAAATAATTGGTTGAGAGATTGAACAGCCACTGTCATGTCTATACATAGTAACACCAAACTCGACAAGTGATTTCGTAAAATCTGGTTATTTATCACCAAAGTCTGCCCCCCCCCCCCAAAAAAAAATTTGTCTACCTACCCATACATTATCACCATGAGTCGGGTTTGGGCAAACGGAAATGTTTTTAACCCTGGCCTGGGAGTACTTGCGCTGCAGGGGTAAATACATAACCCTGCATGTTAGGATAACCTACTCCCCCACCTTGTCACTGAGATCGCAGAGAAAGTTTGTCGAACCCTCGACTCTATTGAGGCAGATTGATAGGTAACACCTATCAGCCACCTGACCACTGTCCGCAATAAATGCCTTTTACGACACCCTGAGGAGGGGCGATGTTCCTATTCCACAATTTTAATCACAACGATTGAACAAATAATAAAAAATTACCTTCATATTTAGTTTCTGCTAAAATCAGCTTATCAGAGACAGTCTTTTTTTGACACCTGTAGAACAGAGGTACTTTCTTGCAGATAATGCAAACAGGAGGCAAGACATGCCCTCGCAGGTTGACAGCTTGCATTGGGGGGTTGAAGATTTAGTTGCGGCTGATCGCAAACCTTGTGACCTAGATATGTGGATTGACTGTTATCACTTGTTTGCTTATTATTACCAGGCTGTAATGCAACTCTTTTAGTAGCTCGATCAATCTTTGTTCTGTCTGTTGTGAATCTCGAATAACACTTGGAATGATAGCCATAATTTATAAACTGGTAGTGCACCATCTTTTTTCCCTATAAATACAAACATACTCAATATATTATTGCACACATACACAAAATAAGCAAATTAGAACCTGAGACTGAGAAGAATTTAGGTGGCAACAAATATCCATAATAAAAATTACTCTTCTTTTATGAAAAGTAAGACACTGCCACATGTTTGCACTTGATTTGTGAAAAGACACTTAAACAATCTGGGGTTAATAAAATAAAACCAAAGGCTAGCGTGAATGCTGTCGATTTTAAAACAAACCTTATCTACCTTATGAACTAACGAGACTATACAATATGAATTGAATGGATGTCAACAGACATTATTATTTAATTTATTAGGCCTATTATTTATCGTAACAACTTGCACACAGCAATGACATCAAACAAGAAATATTATATATGGACGTAAGCTCTCGTTGCATTGTACAGTCCCGAGAATTTGTGATGAGTACAGGTGTCTATAAAATGTAATCCACCTACCAGTAAGAATTTGATTTAAAATGTAACAACAAAATGGCGACTCGTAGACTTCGTACTATCAATTTTAGTTTGATTTAGTTGATAAACTTACCCTCAAATACATCTTTATACTGTTGGCACACTTTTAGCTCGTTTCCATCAAGATTAGCCCATTCTTTATAACTTAATACGACCTTATTCCAACTCGTATCTGTAAATTTATTCAGCTTTCCACAATCTTTGTCTACGAGGTGAACAAGACACTTCGTTGTCTCAAAGTAAACACTACAGCCCAGACTGGCTTTTTGACCTGTGAACTTGAGGTCAAACTGGCACAATATTATCTGGAGTGGTTTTGATTGGTTGTTTAGCTAATTGATATTCATCAGGTGTAAGAGTGGTTGATAAACTCCATGGCGCGAACAGAACGTAATTCAAAAACTTGCGAGGACTTGTTTATAAAAACTGGCACATTCTAGAAGCGGGAATAAAGCTTCCTATCTTTATTTTATTCACATATTACTAATGTGTGAATTACAACTAGACCCAGTGTATAGATTTTTTTTGAGACGATAGCTATTGACAGACGACAGTCTATTATTATAAAACACCAAAAAACTGTAATTAAAAAAACATCAAAACAGTCAGTAATTATAAAAGCATCAAAACAGTCAGTAATTATTAAAAACACCAAAACAGTAAATAATTAAAAAAAACATCAAAACAGTCAGTAATTATTAAAAACATAAAAACGGTCAGTAATAATAAAACACCAAAACTGTGTTATACAAAACCCCGAAATCAATCAGTAATTATAAAATACCCAGTCAGTAATTATAAAATACCCAGTCAGTAATTATAAATTACTCAGTCAGTAATGATAAAATACCCAGTCAGTAATGATATTAAAATCACCAAAACAGTAAGTAATTAAAAAAACACCAAAACAGTCAGTAATTATTAAAAACATAAAAACGGTCAGTAATAATAAAACACCAAAACTGTGTTATACAAAACCCCGAAATCAATCAGTAATTATAAAATACCCAGTCAGTAATGATAAAATACCCAGTAAGTAATGATAAAATACCCAGTCAGTAATTATAAAATACCCATCAGTAATGATAAAATACCAAGTCAGTAATTATAAAATACCCAGTCAGTAATTATAAAATACTCAGTCAGTAATGATAAAATACCCAGTCAGTAATGATATTAAAAACACCAAAACAGTAAGTAATTAAAAAAACATCAAAACAGTCAGTAATTATTAAAAACATAAAAACGGTCAGTAATAATAAAACACCAAAACTGTGTTATACAAAACCCCGAAATCAATCAGTAATTATAAAATACCCAGTCAGTAATGATCAAATACCCAGTCAGTAATGATAAAATACCCAGTCAGTAATGATAAAATACCAAGTCAGTAATTATAAAATACCCAGTCAGTAATTATAAAATACTCAGTCAGTAATTATAAAATACCCAGTCAGTAATTATAAAATACTCAGTCAGTAATGATAAAATACCCAGTCAGTAATGATAAAATACCCAGTCAGTAGTGATAAAAAAACTCAGTCAGTAATGATAAAATACCCAGTCAGTAATTATAAAATACTCAGTCAGTAATTATAAAATACTCAGTCAGTAATTATAAAATACTCAGTAATTATAAAATACTCAGTAATTATAAAATACTCAGTAATTATAAAATACTCAGTAATTATAAAATACTCAGTAATTATAAAATACTCAGTAATTATAAAATACCCAGTCAGTAATTATTAAATTTGGTGCACGATTAATTTGCAATTATAATCTCGTTTGTTATTAAGTTTAGGAGTTTGGATCTCATTATAAGCGAACATTCAAGGCCATTGGCGAATTTCAACTATTTTTTTAAACAATCCGAGGACGCGCTATCACGTCTACCAAGTAAAAATATTCGAGCACTGGTATGTAAGAGAGAGAAAGGGAGGTTTGACGTCCAATCGACACCAACTAGGTAATTTCTGAACTAACATAATATGGTTTAATTTTATTTCGATAATTCGCATGCTCGTAGGGGCTTTCAGTAGTGGGAGGATTCCGGAGGACGCGGAGAAAACCCACGTGGTTGGACAGGCGGCCCTGCTCTCTGTTACGCGCTAACCATTCGGCCATCCAGCCCCCCGCATTGGTATGCACCTACCACCAAAGTGAGGGTGTCCCTGACCCAGGATATTAGCAACCACCTTGTTTACGATGAAAGTGGACGTAAAACTCAGGAACGTACAAAAGTAGCAATCACTTTTCATCCAGGTTATCGCTTAATCCGTTCAGCGGACTTTGAACATGGATACAATCATTTTGTTTTCTCTGTATGATTATCCAGGGCTCAATTGTTCCGATTCCGGTGTTACGAAGATCCCTGGGGTTATTCCGCGAAGATTTGCTGTGTCTGTATGTTTATAATTTGTATGGACACCCAGCCGATTGGTTTAAATCTTATCGATCAAAACATTACCAGAGCTGGTGGAATAGCTCGTAAGTGCGTTCTTTAAAGGGGTTGTCACACATTTATTTAATAATTGTACGGTCCCACTCTAATTAGTTGGGTTTTTTGTAGACATATTATTGGTCAAAAGATTAACTAAGTTAAGTTAAGTGGGTCGTGTATTGGTCAAAAATGCATAGGGTGCTCAAGTATATAACGGAGGCCTTAAAAATAGCCCAATCACCTGGAAGTAGAGACAAATAAACATGCAATTTTCCGCTTCACATTTCAGCATAACCAACCGCCCAACTCATGAATCCTTCCACCTCAAAATTATAAATATACTAAACGTTGGCAGAAAACTGTCAAAAAGATCGCCATGCAAAAGAGGAAAAAGAGAAAGGGGTTGGGGAGACTAAAAATAGCGTTGGTCCTTGGTGAGCTGTGTCCATCAGACTCGACACGTTAATCGAGTTTTACAGACATGACTATCCAGGCCCGATCACTGCTGTCAGTTAATTCTTATAATTCTTCTGACAGTTAATATGGTATTAACGAGTCTATATCCCGCAAATTAGTTGTGGGACATGGGCAGGAGTCACGTGGCGTGGTTTACATTACATGTACAGGGGTAGGGTTGCTTCTTCGACCTCGGTGGGTTTCTCCAGGTCCCCAGTCTTCTCATACTTTCACAGAACCTCTACGCGAAAGATCTCTCTCTCTCTCGACTGGACGTTACCCCCTCTCTCTCGCTACCTCTCCCGTTTTACCCCCTCTCCATCTCTTTATAACACCCCCTCTCTCTCTACCCCCCCCCTGCACCTATCGTTATCGCTCCTTCTCGCGCTAACCCCCTCTCTCTCTACCCCTTTGTCTCTGTCTCTATCTCTCTACCCCTGTGCCTCTCTCTCTATCCCTCACATCCTCTCTATATATATGTGAAACAGACCCTTTGAATTAGCCTTTCAGTTAAGGATATTAATTTACAACAAACTCTTTTCTTCTGTTCACTTCTTCTGTTCTAATTACAATTCCCCCGGGCACTTACCAATTACTAATAATGCCATTCAATTTCACTATTTGTGTTTTCAGTTCCGGCTTGTTTATGTTCTGAGGGCTATTATTTGAATGTGACAATGTGTTTTTGTTTATTTGTGTGTCGCATGATGATGGCCACACAATAGTTGATAATAACTAAAGTATGTTAATTGGGTCGACGAAATATACTTGTCCTATCAATCTCATCGTGTTTTTCTTTTTTCTTTTAGCGAAACACAAAAAAAAAACCATAATACGGACACAATTACTATTTTAATTAAAGCGACGTTTTATTTACGGTTGAGTGAGAAATGAGGGACATTTTGCCCTGGCAGCGTTCCTGCGGTCTAATCTTCCATGCAGCTGTTAAGGGGTATTTTCCTGCACGCCATGATGAACTCGGGACCTCTGTTATTGTCCCATCCGAACGACTAGACACTGTCTCTTGAACCGAACAGCTGCTTTAGATTCGACTTTGTGGAACATTCCCCTAAAATCGTCCATTACACGTGTCGACCCCCCCACACACCCACCCCCCCACACACAGACTCCCATTGATTTCTTTACTATTAAACCAGTTTTAGCATAATAACAAAAATGGCAGAAATTTCAACATAGAATTATAGAAAAAAAAGTATTGTCATACATCGACAGTTTTTGTCTGGTTGGTGGAAGTAATTGTAGAGATATACGCCATTGATTACGTCGATGGGGGTGGGGGGCATACATTGGAGCAAAGGGTAATCATCAAAGTGTCGCATGCATTAGTGGTTTTGTGTAGTCCGAAGAGCCTTCGTCGCGGCCTCATTCTGAAAGCAATTGTATACTTTGCTGGCTGCAGGTGCTTGTCTGAACAGTGATGACCAGTATCACTGGAGCTAGATCTACCTATTGCAGTGGTGATTTTTTAGTTTGGCTTATAATATTAAAGAAAGTATTAATTAGACATATATTAACATGCCAAGACCATTACAAACTCTTTAGACAACTCTTGTATGGTTGGCGGAAGTAATCTTGATTACGTCATCCCCTTCCTCTAATATTCTTTTTTACAATGTTTGCTTTAAGATGCATTATGCAAGAGATAAATCTGTCTAAAGAGTTTTTATATTTTGCCTTATGAAATATCATTAAGACATTTAGTTAGAATATGTTGGGTTTTTTTCTGCCGAGGCTAGGCCGAAAATTCAATCGATAAATTACATAGATTCAGGATGGATCAATTTGACTGACATTTTCAGAAAATTGCCAGCTCTTTATCTAATTTCCCTTAATGTATCTTTAACAAAATAAGCCTATCTAGTTGTGTTGAGTGGACGTTAAACCCCATTTCTCTCTCTCTCTCTCTCTCCTATCAACAACTCTCTAGAACATCGGATGGCACAGATGTAAACCGATTAAAATAAGATTACTATTTAACTATTTAATTTGAAATATAGTAATTTGAATGAAATTTTAAATATTCATTTTGTATTATCTATTTTGGAACTATTATAGCAAGAACTGTGAGCTCTTTATCTTAATCGTGCATAATGCATCTTTAAATTACAAGTTGCGATGATAAAGGTGGAGGGAGTTGTAGTTATTGAGAAAAAACACAGATAATGATACAAAACAAATTAGATTGTTTTTGTTTCTTACGGGGACCCAATATGATCATAATTTGTAACTTATCTACAAGGTCATCGCATTTAGAAAACAGAACAAGAGCTAGGGTAGGGGATTTATATATTCGTTTCGTTTTGTTATGTTATGTTCCATCTTTTGTTTTTGTTGTATCCTCATATCTCCCGTCAAAACGTCAAAGGCAAAACCTGGTAACTCCCTTTGTTATCAAAATTGAGTTAGGATAAAATTTGTAGTTACTAGGGTATGTGCTTCCTGTTGTTGTACTAGATCTTCCAATCTTTGAATTTGTTAAGCAGTTGCACCCATGCCACAACCTAGTAACTTCCTTCATTTGCCTAGAATACCACAGCAAAACCCAGTAACGCAATAGTCAAATCAATGAAGGAGCGGGGTTTAATATTCATTCATTACGTTTTCTATTGTTTTCTCAAAATAAGAACAAGTGAGTTACATATTTTGATAACATCTGATATGATAATATAGGTACATAAGTAATATAAACTATTTAATTGATGTACACCACCAATTAATGGCGTGTAACAATAATACATCACTCGATTCCAGTCAATAATCTCCGCCTACGTATCATATAATTTCACCCGAAAAGGGTTCTTTTACGTGCACGCCAACGTGAATACGGTTTGATCGCCCATGTAGGATTTATCTTGTAGTAAACGGAGGGGTGGGAGGGGGAATGGTTAACGGGTGTGCGTTGCGTCATATGGTTTGTCATTGAATCAACTGGCGTGGGTTCGATTCTTCTCTTGTACGTGACAAGGAGTGGGGTCGTCTGTTCAGAGCCTCGTGGGTTTTCTCCTGGTCCCCCAGTTTTCTCCAACAACTAATTAACCAAGCAAACTATTGAAATAAAATTCAACTATATGTTAGTCCCGGAATGACCTGGTTTGTGTCGAGTGGACGTTGACACCCCTCCCTCCCCCTCTCTCTCTCTCTCTCTCTCTCTGTCTTTCCCTCTTATCACAAATACCAGTAATTGCGTGTAACACGAATACACCAGTCAATTCAAGTCAATAGCTCGAGTCAGTGTTTATCGCAAAAAACATGTTTAGACGAGTCACTGTACTTCACTCATTCAATGTTTTTTAGGGTTTTTATATGTCAAGATGTGTGACCAGCCTGTCGATATTATGATTGCTTTCTAGTCATTACTTGTTCTTTTATACTGTCTCATATAACAAGATAAACAAGTTGTTTTCTATCTCTCTTCAATAAAAGAACATGTCAATACTGTGAGCAGCCATGGGTAGCCATTTAAACATGTAATTAGTATAGCACGGCATGGGGTAAGTCGCATTAAAACAACATTTTAAAACCATCTCAATTTCCGTCGGGAATTAAAAGTAGAAAGGAGTCGGGTTTAAAGGAGCTAAATCGCCAATACCTAGAAATTCACAGAAGTGGGTCGCAACGCATATAATACTGTAATATGGATGTATATAAACTGATTTATATTCATTGGTTACCGTTTTTTTACTTTGTACTCCCTATTTCAAATCAGTTATGTTCGACGAAATAATGCCAGCAGTCGCAATCAAATGCACATTTATTGCGTCTAGTTATTCAAGTCTCCATAACTCCGTACATGGGGCTGAAGCGCATTATGGTACACGATTCGTGTACCAATGTTAAAAAAATTATTTTATCTTAAATATCGGTTATCAGAAGCTTCAAATTGAACAAAAATTCGTGTTCTCGATGTCGAAGATTTTGGTGGGCTATGAGTTACGGACATGGGTCCTCTGACGTCCTGTACCAACTGGGATAACGAAGACTGGCACACGTCATACAGTTTGCGATGAGGGTAATTTTGTGGCTTGATTGACTATCGACTAGCACGCGTGCGTCTTCAAGCGAAATGTGTCCAGATCGACTAAAATCTAAAATATCATTGAGCTTATCTTCTTAAAGGACGTTTGAGCTTATCTTCTAAAAAGACGCTTAAGCTTATCTTCTAAAAAGACGTTTAAGCTTATCTTCTAAAAAGACGTTTAAGCTTATCTTCTAAAAAGACGTTTGAGCTTATCTTCTAAAAAGACGCTTAAGCTTATCTTCTAAAAAGACGCTTGAGCTTATCTTCTAAAAGGACGCTTGAGCTTATTTTCTAAAAGGACGGTTGAGTTTATCTTCTAAAAAGACACTTGAACTTATCTTCTAAAAGGACACTTGAGCTTATTTTCTAAAAGGACGGTTGAGCTTATCTTCTAAAAAGACACTTGAGCTTATCTTCTAAACAGACACTTGAGCTTATCTTCTAAAAGGACGCTTGAGTTAATTTTCTAAAAGGTAATACTAAACATGAGATTATTTCCTAAAAGGGCGCTTGAGTTTATTTTCAAAAAGGACACATTTCAGTTTATTGTCTAAAAGGACGCACTTGAGTTTATTTTTCTTACGGATAATTTCAATTTATGTTGGACATACCAGATCCTTGAAGATCTCAATCTCAGTAAAAACATTTCCAACAAACGAATCCTACCAAATATGGACATACATTGTAGGACAAACATAAATGCCACCAAAGGCCAACATACATAAGTGTTTGATTATTAACCAACGGCATCAATATAGTTCATTCTCTGGACAAAGATGACCGTGTGAATGGGCCTTTAACGAGCAACCCTAAACCGTTGGCTGTCTCCATAAATTGATACAAAGTAATAGAGATTTAGTGACGTGTAATCACGTGTAATCGGACACGAAATAATCCATGTAATCGGGTCATTCCCCTTCCACACAAACCGGAAGCTGACCAAGTAACTGGATGTTTCAGTAAAATGGACTACTAACGGTTTCGTTTAGCCACCATCGATCGGGTTGATGTTAATTGAAGTCGATGGACGAGAGTAAATCACACGCAAATAAAATACACAGTTAAATCAAATCCATTACACGACAAATAATCTACGCCATTTTAGTCACGTCTCATCTTCCGTCGGTTAAAATGAATTTACTCAGAGTTCAGATTTAAACGTAGAACTTGTCACGTGACTAATGAAGACAGATATACGTCAAGAAATAGACTTCAAACAGAATGCCATGTGGGTGTTTTTAAGGCCTTTTCTCGCGCGTTTTCCATGTGGGTGTTTTTAAGGCTCTTTCTCGCGCGTTTTCGCCGGCGACTGAGTTGACCTGATCGAAATAAAATGGGGCCACTTCCATTCAATCGGGGACAATGCGCTTGGAAATATATCGCGACAATGCAAACGTGAAATATGAGCCTAATAGTTTTTATTTCGCTAATAATTTAGTAAATGAATATTTTTTCATTTATAATTATATTTTGTTTACTTAAACATACATTATACAAGAGCTAAATCTGATTATTGCAAGTCTTTCTTTAGTTCTGGAATGTTATCTAAGTTATTAATTAGACATTAACTTAGCCAGACCATAATTAACCCTCGATGTTAAGACTAGCCTTCGATATCGACTGGATTAGATACTGCTAATGCTTTAAGTCTGTCTTATGTTTTTGTGTTTAATCAGCAATAATTTCGAGTTCAACCTCGACCTGGTGTCATATTTTTTATACGTAACACCCTTATTAATTTATTTTATCATCTAAAATTTCTTAATTAATGATTTTATAATTATATTTTGTTTGTTCTACAGTCTTTATAATTATTATTTGTTTCATTTATACTCCCGTTGATAACAAACCAACAATGCATGAAATTTGTTATTTTTTTTGTCATGTCTAAAGAACGATCGAACGAGTTGTTGATTTTTGTTTTGTAATAATAAAACTGTAAATGTCATGTTTTATATGACAGCGACCCCATGCCGTGCACAACACAACACAAGATGGAGATGGTACCTCTTGAGTGTTTTATATGACAGCGATCCCATACCGTGCACATGACATGATAGACATGGTTCCTCTCGGGTGTTCCAAATATTGATTCGTTTCAGCGAAAAAAAGATGTTTCTATTTCAGTATCAGATGATTAGGTTTCTTAAGAACGAATCAAAACAGAAGAAAATACTTGATGATTTCAAGGCTGTTTTTTTCCTGGATATTGTCAATAATATTCCATCGATTGACAACTTAGACACGCACGTTATAAAAATACAAACTAAAATTGTTTGGTGGTAAAGCAAGTATCTATGTAACCTTGAGCCGAGGATGATAAGTGGGTAAGGCGCAGTCGCGGTAACTAGGATATCTCGAGCTCGCTCCCGGTGGTGGCCGCCGAGAACGTTCATCCGGTTCCCCGTTATCAGTGGTGCTTGCAGGAGAGCCTGGCAAGGACAGTGGATAGTCGTTCATCCGGTTTTTCGGACGTGGTTCCCTGTTATCATTGGTGCATGACAGGAGAGCCTGGCATAGACACTGGATAGTCGTTCGTATGGCACTAAAATAAAATGAAATGGTGTTTAAATGTCGTACTGTACTATGGTGCCACTATCCGGGGTCAGATTAACCTCATCGGATACTAGTAGCAGGACAGTAGGACGAAAAACCCATTTCACGCCAGTTCATGTCAATATCGTTTATGTTTCCAGATAGAATATTACAATTGGTAAATGGTTTCGGATGAATCGGAAGCATGTTATGTTTCGTGCAGGACGACCGACACGACGTGGTTAACAAATAAAATTCTTGATTATCTGAAATTTCTGTAAACCGACATTTCGATGTTTATATTAACTATAAAGACACTCGATACTCCCTTTCAGACTCGCACCCCTTGGCAGTGCTGCCAGTGCTGTACTCGTTAGATATCTAGAAATTACCCCATTGCACATTACATGTTACCCTCCCCACTCCGGAGAGAGAGAGAGAAATGGGGTTTAACGTCCACTCGACACACACTAGGTCATTTCTGCACTAACATATGGTTTTATTTCAATAATCCGCTTGCACGTAGTGGTCCACAGCAGTGGGAGGAAACTGAATGACCCAGAGAAAACCTACGAGGGTGGACAGGTGACCCTACTCCTTGTCACGTACAACTGAGGAATATTACACGCTCGTGTTAAACCATTCGGCCGTCAAACTTCCCTGATCGACCAGCAAATTGTTGTTAAAAATCCCCACGGTCACCAACGTTGACGATGCATGGAAGCTGTTCCAAGTAATTCACTAGCCTGTCTTGGCGATAAGGAGCAATTTATTATCTATAAAAAGTAACCAATAGTGCCAGAATTTCTATCTAATAGGGGGAGCAACTTCCGGTAACCGCTGAGATAATTGACAATAGACTCGTCTACGTCGGCATATTTAAGCTAAACTATTTCTACTCACACAGGTCTGGGCCTGTAGTCAGCTCAATAAATTTGGTGGGGCTACGGAATATTTTGAAGGGGCTAACGATACGTCCTGACCAAGTGGGTTTACCCCTTATAGGTTGCAGCACTTTACCACGATTTAGTGTGTGAGAGAAAGGGAGAGCGAGAGATAGAGAGTGCATCATTCGGGACTAATCATGGCTGTGGTTGCGTACGATTATAATACAGATCCTATTTCGTTTCGTTTTTTATAGTTCAAAATTTCGTTACACTTGTCTTTACTACACTTGGATCTGAAGGAGTTGCTATGTAATCCGTGGTCTGTTGCGGCGAGGTGGATAAACCACTAGTAACGTCAACGTTGATTAATCAATGTCTGACGTCATAGAGTCAAAACAGCCCATACGACCCTCTGACATAACCTTCCAGTACAACCGGTCAGATCTTCATGTAGTTTAGGCTATCGAAAGTATAAAAAAACGAAAGATCTGTTATTTAATCAGATTGGTTTGTGACTGGTCTGATTTTCGAGAGAGTAACGATACCCAATACCCAACAGTTACAAACTGGTCTGATTTGCGAAGGAGTAACGATACACACTTTTATAAAACTTTACTACGAAACAACAACCTAACTTTACTACGACAGACAGAAACAACAATCGATGTTAAACAAGACACTCAACTTATCTTTAACAGCTAAAAAAATTAAATTGAGAAGTGTTAAATTTATTTGGTATTTCTGTGCCAGAGAATGGTGGGAAAATGAGAAGGCAGCGATGTAATTAATGCCACATTTACTTGTTTTATTCAGAGACGTAATGATGCAAAAACACAAGTTCACGTTGAAAAAAGACCCAGAAATTGATATCAATTGAAACTCGTGTAAAACATACAATTACACAGCTCGTGGCAAGCACGTGCTACGGCTAAAAAATTCGTCATTCGTAACGGTGATTAATATCAAGAGGTCTTTAATTACTTCCGGTTGCTTCTGAAAATAATTTCATCGAGTTCCCTAAGAAATACACCTCGTGATTCTAGACTTTCAAATACGAAATGAAATGAAATGGTGTTTAACGTCCCACTGTATTGCTCCGACGGGGCTAATTAAGACAGAATACACCATACAAAGTGCTACGCGGGACACTGTCGCCTACTTTTTTAAGGAGGTTTCTGTTACGTGTACGCCAAAAGGTATCCTGAGCCTCGGTTTTTCGTACCATCCGAATAACAAGGCACTAGTCCTTACAAGACCCTCCGTTATGCATCATTAATAGAAGAAAAAAGAAACGCCGGATAATCTCGAGGAACTGTTGTGTACCAAAGGAATTTGTTGATAATTAATTGAAAATGTCAGCGGCCATGTTAATACGAAACTTGGCAATTTATCTAAGTACTTTCAGTTTCATGCAATACAACTATTTAATGCATAACACACGTCAGATAGTCTAATTGGTGTTTTAAAGAAACGAGATTCCTGTGATAATTTATTCAAGATGGCGGACACCACCTGTAAACACCAACAGCTTTCAGTTAATACGAAGTACACCAAATCTGGTTTCTGTGCAACAGATCCATGAATTCGACCACTGTAAGGGCAGGGTCCATGCACGCACAATTCTTTGGAAACTGGCTGATAATAGTGCCTTCTAGAGAATATCTATATCAACTACGTCATAAGCTACGTAAGAACAGTAACTACTTAGATCACACAAAAGGCGTTGGCTGGTCAAATGGTTTGTCTCCGGGTCCTATCGTTTCCATTCACGTTAAATGCATAGTTTGACGTTAAACCCAATCTCTCCCTCTCTCTCTCTTTCTCTGTCTCTCTCTCACATTTTATTATAGCCCAGTGTTTGCCGTGTGGGGGATAATAACATTGCCCCCCCCCCCCCCCAACTCCACACACAGTTTTACACCCTGTGACCCCCCACCCCCATACTCAACTCTCAACCGCTGTGATCTCCTTGGTGTGTTATAATAACATTGATCGCCCCTCCCCCACTCCACACACACACGTCACACTCTCAAACGCTGTTAGTCTCATATCAACCAGTGCAGGAGGACCGCACCACACACAAAACAAAAAAAACCTTCAAGATAAACCTGCAGACAAGACAGAAAATAGACATTTGTAATTCAGAATGGCTAACTTCCGGTGATCTCCTATCATGTTCCAATTGGAGTTGAACTGATTGCCTCTAGTGTTTTTATTGTCACGTGACATCGGATACATGCGCCATCGTTATTCTCTCAAGAATTCGTGTTTTCGACGAATAAAGTCCCTGTTAATAAATCAAGATAAACGCTAGTGACGTTTTCTTGTTTTTGTCTCGTGTGGGACTCGGATCTTTATGTTTTAACCAATAAAACAATTCCCGGCTTCCACCAGACCATCAATAACCGATAATTGAAAAACTATCGCAGACGGCGGAGTAATTTACAACAAATCTTCCAATAAACCCAATCCACATAAAACCTGATCTCGAGTCGTCGGACATTGACTGTTCTCAACTTAGACTCAATCCCCTCTGACACAGCAAATACTAATCTCGTCTTTAAAGATAGAAGAGCAAAGTAAGGGGGAGTAAATAAAGTTATTAGACGTCATACAGATTGCGGTTGTGATCGGTAAATCGAACGGGTTACAATTTTTGAAAAAGAAATAGTACATTATTAAACTTAAGAACGAACAGATTTTCAGATAAGTAGAACAAACATATTTATTGCAATTTTTGAAGCAATACTACAGTTTTCGGCCTTTATCCCTTACATAACAAATTCTTGTTTTACTGCCCAAACATGGGTGAGGTGAAATGTCCGTCTAATAGTTAATGAATTCAAAATAAAATGGAATGAAATGGGGTTTAACGTTCTACTGTTCTGTTCCGACTGGGCTAATAAAGAATAACATACAGTGTACTGTGAGTGAAATTTTGCCCGGGCAGCGGCATTGTGATCTACTCTGATAACAAATTCGAACTGCCAAGGATTCATTTACTGTGTTCTATCCCTGCATTGGCCGAAAAAGTTCATCTAGATATTCCGGCGTGGTTCCCCGTGTCAGTCGTTCGAATGGGACAAAAATCCAAGGTCCCATGGACACACTGATGTGCACATAAAAGATCCCTTGACAGTTGGAATTCGGTATGAGAGTATGCCGTAGTGGCGTAGGGGAGGGGGGGGGAAATTTCCCTCATAGCACACTGTATGGCGTATCCCGTCTTCATTAACCATTTGAATCAGACAAGTCGGACGTTAAACCCCATTTCATTTAATTTTTTTCCACGTATCACACATGACTGTATACGGACACCTTGAATCTCTGATTTAACATGAATAAGATGGCCGCATGGAAGCTTTAACAAACAGACGTTAATATCTGACCATGTTGTTCAGGGGGGGGGGGGATTTATTTCTGATTTTCGTTTGTGTGTAAATGAGTTTCTATTCTCAATGTCTAGAAGGAAGAGGAGTAAATCTTTTAACAATCCAATTCAATAGACGCTTCATTTCTCGTGGACATAATATGGTAGTTATTTTGAGAAAACACAGAGAGACAGAGACACAAAATAGGTAATTTCAAGACAAGCTCTCCTGCAAGCAAAACTGATAACGGGGTATCCGGATGAACGTGCTCGGCCACCACCGGGAGCGAACTCGGGATATCCTAGTCGCCACGACTGCACCTTACTCACTGACCATCCCCGGCTCCAAGTTAATTACACTTTCGCTTCACCACCAAACAATTTTATCAAATTATAGAGTATTTGTAGGTTGACACAAGCAACACGACCTAAACTCATAGTTTGTATTTTAATAACGTGCGTGTCCAAGTTGTCAATCGATGGAATATTATTGACAATATCCAGGAAAAAACAGCCTTGAAATCATCAAGTATTTTCTTCTGTTTTAATTTGTTCTTAAGAAACCTCATCACCTGATCCTGAAATGGAAACATCTTTTTCGCTGAAACGAATCAATATTTGGAACACCCGAGAGGAACCATGTCTATCATGTCATGTGCATGGCATGGGGTCGCTGTTATATAAAACACTCAAGAGGTACCATCTCCATCTTGTGTTGTCTTCTACACGGCATGGGGTCGCTGTCATATAAAACATGACATTTACAGTTTTATTATTACAAAACAAAAAACAACAATTCGTTCGATCGATCTTTAGACATGATAAAAAAATTAACTAATTTCATGCATTGTTGGTTTTTTATCAACGGGAGTAGAAATGAAACAAATAATAATTATAAAGACTGTAGAACAAACAAAATATAATTATAAAATCATTAATTAAGAAATTATCGATGATAAAATAAATTAAAAAGGCTGTACGTATAAAAACTATTACACCAGGTAGGTCGAGTTTGAACTCGAAATTATTGCTTATTAAAGACAAAAACAATTAAGAACACTGAATAAACAAGATATAATTATAAATGAAAACATATATTTATATAGTAAATTATCCTCTGTGTTGTTTTGCTGTGCTGTCGACTCTCCCACACAGCGAAATAAAAACTGTTAAGCCCATATTTCACGCACGCGGTTTTAAGGCGTTTTCGCGGCGTTAAATAGAGAAAGAGAAACGGGGTTTAACGTCTACTCAACACAACTAGGTCATTTCGGGACTAACACATGGTTTTATTTTATTTCAATAATTCTCCTGTGCGTTGGGATCTTTAGCACTGGGGGGGGGGGACCGGGGTGCCTGGGGGAAACCCACGAGGTTGAGAAGGCGCCCCTATGTCCATGTCACATAAAAACGCCCATTTGAAAAACGTGGACCTCGTGATGGAATTCTGTTTGTAGTCTATTACATGACGTATATCTGTCTTCATTAGTCACGTGACAAGTTCTACGTTTATATCTGAACTGTGAGTAAATTCATTTTAACGACGGAAGAGGATGAGGTGTCTAAAATGGCGTAGATTATTTGTCGTGTAATGGATTCGATTTAACTGGTGTTTTTTTTTTTTATGTGCGTGTGATTTACTCTCGTCCATCGACTTCAATTACCACCAATCCGATCGATGATGGCTAAACGAAACCGGTAGTAGCCTATTTTACTGAAACATCCAGTTACTTGGTCAGTTTCCGGTTTGTTCGGAAGGGAAATGACCCGATTACATGGATTATTTTCTGTCCGATTACACGTGATTGCACGTCACTAAATCTCTATTACTTTGTATCAATTCATGGAGACAGCCAACGGTTTAGGTTTTCTCGTTAAAGGCCCACCCACACGGTGATCCTTGTTCAGAGAATGAACTATATTGATGCCGTTGGCTAAAAACAAACAATACGTATGTTGGCCTTTGGTGGCATTTATGTTTGTCCTACAAAATATGTCCTTTTTGAAAATAAACTCAAGCGTCCTTTTAGAAGATAAACTCAATGTTATTTAGGTTAGTGGCCCGGTGTGTTGGTCCAGTGGGTTGGGGGAGTTGGGGCGGTAGCCCATACAGTTAACTAAACGATCCATGCCCAGGTTTCAATCTCGGTGTGGACCGAGAAAGTTCCTCCGGATTTTTTAGCTCTTCTGCAGGACGGAAGGTCGGGAAAACAGCAGCTTCTATTCGGTCGGGCGAAACAAAAAAAAGTCCGAGATGCCATGTTAAAATAACCTTTTCAGTTGTAATTTGACTACCTGTTTTCATTATCCCAGTAGGAGTAAAATAGTAGAAGTTAATGAATGAATGAATGAAATGGGGTTTAACGTCCTACGATTAAGCACCTAACCTGGGCTAATTGAAGACGGGCATACGCCATACAGTGTGCTATGAGGAAAATTTTTGCCCGGGCAGCAATTGAATTCCAACTGCCAAGGGTTCTTTTACGTGCACGCTAATGTGTACACGGGACCTCGATTTTTCGTCCCATCCGAACGACTAGGCAGCTGTCCTTGTCAGGCCCTCCTTCTGCATCACTGACAAGGGGGAATCACGCCGGAAAATCGAGATGAACTTTCTCGGCCAATGCAGGGGTCGAACTTCCGACCCCCAGGCTAGCGGACCAGCGCCTTATCCATTTAGCCACCGTGATCCCCTAGTAGAAGTTAAACCTCATTTCATTTCTTATAATTCGACAAACTGTCCGTCTTCGTTATCCTAATTGGTGCAGAACAAAAGGACGTTAAATCCCATTCCTTTATACGGGTTTAGTTGTAGATTGGTTCATGTTGTATTATGTAGATGTGTTCCTGATGTAAATAAATCCTTTATCTACTAAACTGGTTTTCTGTTACACACTAATAGTGTTACATACTTTCAATTCCATACGGAAATTGGGATGGTTTTTAAATCTTGTTTTAATGCGACTTACCCGATATCGGGCTTTAATGATTACATGTTAAAATGGTTACCCATGGCTGCTCACAGTATTGACATGTTCATTTATTTAAGAATAATACCATACGGAAATTCATCCTCGGTTACCCAGTGTACTCATTCCGTTCTACTCCACTATACCCTGGGTTAATCTATGGGGGAGACACGTTCTTCAAGTTATCCACTATTGATGCTTGTGCTATTTTTATCGACCAATCCCATAAACTGTTATTTGAAAAGGAAATTGCCCAAAGGGAAGTTACTCTCTTCCGACAGTGTTAGGAGTTGGCATATTCTAAAAGCGAAATTATATGTTTTATTATTGAAGATAAAACGTTCATTTATTCGTGTAGAGTCATTAGTTTTATTGAGAATTGTGTGTTCGTTCCGCGAATTTTATGTACACGTGATATCGTAGATAAGTACTCCGTATGTAAATTAACGAGTATACGTTCATTAATAATAAACATAACAAAACGACATATAATTATTATTTCAAACAAAGAACGAATAGTAATATTGATAACAAAAGTGGAACATATAGATGTTAAACATATTTGAAATCAACAACACATACTTCAGATTTTGATAATACAATTGAATATAAATAAATTATTAATATACACAATACTTATATAAATCAATCAGTAAATGAACATGGATATGGTTATCTACCCTTATAAAAACGTAGGCGAAACGATTGGTTTGTAAACTGTTTTCTGATTGGCTCGTACAGTATAGCTGCATTCTAGCAATTTGAAATCGTGGAAGCCCTATAGATTAACCCAGGGTATAGTGGAGTAGAACGGAATGAATGCACTGGGTAACCGAGGATGACGGAAATTGGGATGGCTTTAAAATGTTGTTTAACATAATGACTACACGTTAAAATGGTTACCCATGGCTGCTCACAGTATTGGCATGCTGTTTTATTTAAGGACATCTAGAGAGATAGAAAACAACTTGTTTATCTTGTTATATGAGACAGTATAAAAGAACGAGTAACGGCTAGAAAGCAATCATAATATCGACAGCTTCATCACACATATAAAAACCCTAAAAAACATTGAATAAGTGAAGTATAGTGACTCGTCTAAACATGTTTTTTTCGATAAACACCGACAGTGTTATTGACTTGAATTGACTGGTGTATTCTTGTTACACGCAATTACATGTATCGAGAGAGAGAGAGAGAGAGAGAGGAGTTCAGGTCCAACCCACACAGCTCTCTCACTATATATCTCTTCTTTATCTCAAAATGACTAGGGGAGAGAGAGAGGGAGGGGGGGTTAAGGTCTAACCCACACAGACCTCTCTCTCTTCTTTATCTCAAAATGATTAGGGGGTTGGATGGCCGGTTGGCCGGATGGTTAGCACGTGCGCGCTGTACCATAAAGCCTAGCATTGAGTCACCTGGCGTGGTTTCGAATTCCCGGTAGGGTCGCCTTCCAACCTCGTGGGTTTTATGCGGGTCCCCCGGTTTCCTCCCACAGTTAAATACACCTGCGCACAATACACCTGCTCACAAGCGAATTATGGAAATAAAATTAAACCATGTGTTAGTCCCTAAATAATCTAGTTTGTGTCGAGTGGACGTTAAACCCCAACCCGCCACTCTCTCTCTGTGTTTTCTCAAAATGACTACCATATTATGTTAACTAGAAATAAAACGCCCATTGAATTGGATTGTTAAAAGACTTACTCCTCTTCCTTCCTTCTAGACATTGTTCATTATATCACGACTTATATCAGATTATCAAACTCTGGTTTAGGAAATATATTAGCTCACTGTCTCATCCCAAACTTTGTCTCATCGACAATAATTGAGAATAGAAACTCCTTTACACACAAAGAAAATCAGAAATAAATCCCCCCCCCTCCTGAACAACATGATCAGATATATTAACGTCTGTTTGTTAAAGCTTCCATGCGGCCATCTTATTCATGTTAAATCAGAGATTCAAGGTGTCCGTAAACAGTCACGCGTGATACGGGGTTTAACGTCCTACTGTTCTCCTCAGAACTGGACCAATGAAGACCTTGTCTGGAAATGAAATGAAATTGGGTTAACGTCCTACTGTTCTGCTCCAAACTTGGCTAATGGAGACGGGATACGTCATACAGTGTGCTATGAGGGAAATTTTGCCCGACCAGCGCCACTACGGCCGACTCTAATATCAAATTCAAACTGCCAAGGGATCTTTTACGTGCACGCCAGTTTGTACATGGGATCTAGGTTTTTGGTCCCATCCGAACGACTAGACGGTTATCCTTGTCAGACCCTCCGTCCCGCTTCACTGACAAGGAAAATCATGATGAACTGTTTCGACCAATGCAGGGATAGAACACAGAAAGAGAATCCTTAACAATTGGAATTTGTTATCAGAGTAGACCACATAGTGCCGCTAACCGGGCAAAATTTCACTCACAGTACACTGTATGGCGTATGTTATTCTTTATTAGCCAAGTCGGAACAAGAATATAGAACTTAAACCCCATTTCATTTCATTTTATATTGAATTTAATAATAATTGGTAGAGGGACATTTCCCCTCATTCATTAACCCAAGTTGGGGCAGTAAAACAGGAATTTCAACCCCATTTTATTTTACAAGGAAAGTTTCCTGTTATACAGTGATCCTCGTCGGCCGGTGTATATTCTAACCCGTTCGATTTACCGATCACATCCGCAATCTGTATGACGTCTAATAACTTTATTTACTCCCCTTTAACTTTGCTCTTCTGTCTTTAAAGACGAGATTAGTATTTGCTATGTCAGGGGAGATCCAGTCCAAGCTGAGAACAGTCAATGTCCGACGACTCGAAATCAGGTTTTATGTGGATTGGGTTTATTGGAAGATTTGTTGTAAATTACTCCACCGTCTGCGATAAGTTTTTCAATTATCGGTTATTGATGGTCTGGTAGAAGCCGGGAATTGTTTTATTGGTTAAAACATAAATATCTGAGTCACACACGAGACAAAACAAGAAAACGTCATAAGCGTTTATCTTGATTTATTAACTGGGACTTTATTCGTCGAAAACACGAATTCTTGAGAGAATAAAGATGGCGCCTGATTGATATAATACTAACATATTCTCTTAAAGGCACTATTATCAGCCAGTTTTCAAAGAATTGCGCGTGCATGGACCCCGCCCCTTACAGTGGTGGAAGTGTTGGATCTGTTGCACAGAAACCGGATTTTGAAATCGGAATTCCGTGACGTCAAGCTGTTGGTGTTTACAGGTGGTGTCCGCCATCTTGAATAAATTATAATAGGAATCTCGTTTCTTTAAAACACCAATTAGACTATCTGACGTGTGTTATGCATTAAATAGTTGTATTACATGAAACTGAAAGTACTTAGATAAACTGCCAAGTTTCGTATTTACATGGCCGCTGATATTTTCAATTAATTATCAACAAATTCCTTTAGTACACAACAGTTCCTCGAGATTATCCGACGTTTCTTGTTTCGTCTGTTACCCATTGGCGTATCACTCTGTGTGGCGTATTTTGTCTTAATTAGCCCCGTCGGAGCAATACAATGGGACGTTAAACCCCTTTTCATTTCATTTCGTATTTGAAAGTCGAGAATCACGAGGTGTTTTTCCTAGTGAACTCGATGAAATTATTTTCAGAAGCAACCGAAAGTAATTAAATACCCCTTGATATTAATAACTGTTACGAATGACGAATTATTTAGCCGTAGCACGTGCTTGCCACGAGCTATGTAATTGTATGTTTTACACGAGTTTCAATTGATATCAATTTATCGGGCTATTTTCAACGTGAACTTGTGTTTTTGCATCATTACGTCTCTGATTAAAACAAGTAAATGTGGCATTAATTACATCGCGGCCTTCTCATTTTCCCACAATTCTCTGGCACAGAAATACCAAATAAATTTAACACTTCTCAATTAATTTTTTAAGTCGTTAAAGTTAAGTTGAGTGTCTTGTTTATCACCGGTTGTTGTTTCTGTCTGTCGTAGTAAAGTTTTCTAAAATTGTGAATCGTTACTCTTTCGCAAATCAGACCAGCCACAAACCAATCATGTTAAATTACAGATCTTTCGTTTTTTTATACTTTCGATGGCCTACACTACATGAAGATCTGACCGGTTGTACTGGAAGGTTATGTCACAGGGTCGTACGGGCTGTTTTGACTCTATGACGTCAGACATTGATAAATCAATCAGCATTGACGTCACTAGTGGTTTATCCACCTCGCCGCAACAGACCACGGGTTGAATAACAACTCATCAAGATCCTAGTGTAGTAAAGACAAGTAAAACGAAATTTTGAACTATAAAAAACGAAACGAATTAGGATCTGTGTTTTAATTATACGCAACCACAGCCATGGTTAGTCCCGAAATGACCTCTCTCTCTCTCTCTCTCTCTCTCACACACACACACACACACACACACACTCACACACAAACACACACTCAACCGTGGTAAAGTGCTGCAATCTATAAGGGGTAAACCCACTAGGTCAGAACGTATCGTTAGGGTTAAGAACTGGGTATCCAGCGGGATTTTAAAAAAAGGGTTTTATTTAAGTAATAATATGGTTAAATTTAGGCCACCTCAGCCCCTTCAAAAAAATGCGTAGCCCCACCAAATTTATTGAGCTGACTACAGGCCCAGACCTGTGTGAGTAGAAATAGTTTAGCTTAAATATGCCGACATAGACGAGTCTATTGTCAATTATCTCAGCGGATACCGGAAGTTGCTCCCCCTATTAGATAGATATTCTGGCACTATTAGTTACTTTTTATAGATAATAAATTGCTCCTTATCGCCAAGACATGCAAGTGAATTACTTGGAACAGCTTCCATTGCATCGTCAACGTTGGTGACAGTGTTTTCTTTAACAATTTGCTGGTCGACCAGGGAAGTTTGATGGCCGAATGGTTTAACACGAGCGTATAATATTCACCAGTTGTACGTGACAAGGAGTAGGGTCGCCTGTCCAGCCTCGTGGGATTTATTCAGGTACTCCGGTTTCCTCCCACTGCTAAAGACCCCTACGCGCAAGCGAATTATTGAAAAAAAAGGAACCGTATGTTAGTCCTGAAATGACCTAATTTGTGTCGAGTGGACGTAAACTCCACCTCTCTCTCGCTATCTCTCTCTGTCTCTCTCTGTAGTCTCGAAAAAACCTAGCTTGTTCGAGTGGGCGTTAAATCAAAAAAAATAAATAGGATCGGTATCCTATTTTCTATTTATTTTTTCTATTTTTGGCCTTAGCCAAATTTGATTTTAAATGTCATTTAGAAATAAAAAAGAATGGCGGCAGATTCTGGCACCATTTCGGTATTATTATAAATGTTTTATGCCACGTCAACCCTGTCTGGGACTATTTCTGATCGAGATAATTTGGAGTTCTCTCACATTTTGAATTAGCTTCATTTAAAACAAATTACCAAATTTCAGACTATTTAATCAGCGTAGAATAATTCTTTAAAATAATATTTTTTTGCATGTCTTTCCTAAAGCGCCGCCATATCTTTGAAGGGATTTACGAAAACTTTGTGGGTGGGGAATCTCGCAGAAATTCGGAAAATAATTATTATTGATAGTACACGAAGGTGTGGGAACGCACGAATAAAAACTTTCGTGGCGTATTGGTCGGATCTAATTCCATAATGGCGTATTGGCGGCCATCATATCTGAAACCTAAATGACGAATTAGATTAGTCATATTATGTACATTGATATTATTTATGAATGAAATAAGGTTTAACGTCCTACTGAAATCTTTTTATTTTGATGAGGGTTCTGTGTGAAATAATGGAACAGGGGGAGCCACGATGGCTTAGTGAGTAAGATGTTGTCTCGCTAACCTGGTGGGTCCCTTCTTAAATCCCAGCGTTGACCGAGAAAGTTCATTGTGATATTCCGATGTGGTTTCACAAGACGAAAAATCGAGATCCCGTGTACTCATTTGCGTGCACGTTAAAGGTTCCTTGGCATTAAGCATCGAATAAAAAGCCCAGCTTATGTCGCCCTAACGACGCGATAAAACTATCGGTGACTGGTCTACGATCAAGTGGATACAATCAGTCGTAACTACTTGGGCGACATACCCGCTCTTACGACTGATGTGAGTCGGACGCAAGCCAGTCGCCGTGGAGTAGTCTCTAGTTTCTCCGAGTCGCACAATATTCAACTCCCACGACTGAATACAACTAGTTGTCTTTCGTCGCAAGCGACATAAGCGCACCTAGGACGACTGGTTTGAGTCATGTGGTACTCAGGGGGCGGTAACAACCATGTAATGAGGCCATTTTGAAGGTCATCACCTGTCGGTCATGTGGTCAGTTGTGGCACCGATTTTTCAACTGATACCGGGCGACATAAGCGCGCTTACGAATCGCACCAACTGGTTTCTCGTGGTTGCGTCCAGTCTTGGATAAATTTTGTCGTAGCGACATAAGCTGTCAGTTGCCGACAGTTTTATCGCGTCGTAGGGCGACATAAGCTGGGCTTTAGATCGGTTAAGTTATAGTTAACACATTCATAATTTCATAATAGATTTAATGTTACTCTTGTCCTTATAAATATTCATAGTGTGCCACATTTCCCCCCACCGAATAATTTATCCTATTTTTCTTCCATTATTTTACAAGTCCTTTGTGTTAAGACTAATCAAACTCACTAGACCTCGGATAATTTCTTTTGTTCAGTTATCTTATATTTATAAAGGAATGAAATAAAATATCTCGATATGGAACAACAGCTGTGATTGGTTCTAGTGTTGTTAACCAGTTTAAAATAAAGGCAATTTACTACTGCAAAAAGATAATGTGCCAAGACTCAATTTCGCTCTTTTTCTAAAACTAAACAACTGAAGATCTCTTATAATTTGTTCAATTATGTTTATTACCCACTGGTGCTTGTGTCGTTTCAGTTTAATCGCGTTTTTGTTTTATTATTATTTTTTTTATTATTGAAAAATTTATAAAGCGCATAGCTTCCACTGTTAAGTGCCCATATGCGCTGTACACAGTTAAAAAGATACATAAATAGAAAATTACATTTAAATAAAAAGGTTACAGAAAAAGGGTTTAGACAAATAACAACAAGTATAAAATGATAAGATAAAAAGTACAGGCAGCAATGTAAACTAACAACAAGTATAAAAAACAATTGAGAATATATTTAAGATTTTAAGTAAAACACAGGTTAAAAAGAAATAAATACATATTATATAAAAGTAACATATAAAACGTTTATATAAAAGCTTCTTTAAAAAAAATGTGTTTTTAGATGTTTTTTGAAAGTAGCCAATGATGGACATGTTCTAATATCTAGTGGTAATTTGTTCCAAAGTAGGGGGGCTTGTACATAAAATGATCGGTCACCAAATGAACTTAAATTTGCATAACGTGCAACAAGAAGACATGGATCAGAGGAAGAGCGGAGGTTGCGTTTAGGGGTGTATAATTCAAGAAGTTCTGATAAATATGCAGGACAAAGGTTGTTGAGACATTTGAATGTAAGAAGCAGAATTTTAAACTTAATTCGATATTGAATCGGTAACCAGTGAAGGCTGTACAATATTGGGGTAATATGAGAGCACTGTTTTGTTTGTGTTATAAGCCTGGCTGCACAGTTTTGTACTTTTTGGAGTTTATAAATTACTGTAAAGGTAAGTCCAGCTAACAAGGAATTGTAATTATCTAGTCTAGAGGTAACATATGAATTAATTAATTTGTTATGTTGTTGTTAAATGAATCATGATGGATAAGTGGGTAAGATGCTGGCTCGCTAGCCTGAAGGTCTGGTGTTCGATCCCTTCATTTAGACTTTCCGGTGTCCTTTCTCCTTGTCAGTGGTGCAGGACGGTGAGCCTGACAAGGACAGCTTTCTAGTTGTTTGGATGGGACCAAAAACCGAGGCCCGTGTACAGTTGGAACTTTATATTGCGTCGCTGTCCGTCTTCATAAGACTAGTTTAGGTGGAGCAGAACCGTTAAACCCCATTTCATTTCATTTATTTTCTGTTGTTAAAGACGCATTATGTAAAAGCTTAATCTGTATAATGCAGATCTTTTTTTTACCCCAATCTGTCTTCATTAACCCAGATCAGAGCAGAACAGCAGGACGTTAAACTTCGTTTTATTTCATTTCTTTTTATCCCGAATGTTATATAAAGTATTACTTAAACATTTATTGGCATGTCAAAACCATAATCAACTCTCTAAGATTTCGAATAGTTTTGATTTTCAACAGATTTTAACACGGTTGGCAGATTTAACTTAAACGTCGATAACCGAGACTTTGTTTTGGTGCAACGGGAGGGATTTGGTGCAACGGTTAGAGAGTAGGATTTGTGACCTAGCGGTTGCAGGTTCGAGACCCGAATTGTTCGCCGAATTCTTGTGTCCTTGAATAAGACACTTCATCCCTGTATTCCAGTCTACCCAGCTGTATATGGGTACCGGTAGGAAGGTGTATGTATTACACAAAAAACTATTGCGCTCCTTGAAACTTCAAGTTGAAGCTGCATATGTTGGGAGCTCTTTCAAAGAGTTGTAAAGGGAGGTAATCAGGCTTACCTGTATCCTAGAGACCGGGATAGTAATTCTGTCGCGCTATGAGCACGCTTTGTGGATTTGGCGCTATATAAATGGACATATTATTATTATTATTATTATTATTATTATCGTAACAGCGATAACGATGACAATCGAGACTGTACTGCTGTACAAATGACGATACCGCCGCTTCGAATGAAATAATTTGACTGAAATTTTCAATGTCCGTATTACACTATTGTGCCTGATTAGACTATTTTGCCTATACCGGTTTTTTTCCTAATGTTTTGGGTTGTTCGTACTTTTATTATTTCATCATCTTCATTTGAACCAATCGATGTTTTATTATGTTTTTGTTTCGTTTAGATCCGGTCATATATTGTGTGTATTACTTTGTATATTATTTTATCGACTTAACCAAATGGAAAAATATAATCCCCATCCGGCACAACTAAGTAACCATGACACGCACTGAATCATTACTTATTAATTATGTTATTTTGGTTTTAAAGACAAAATACAGTCGAATTAAATAATGAATCATGAAGAAAGAACGTTAACTAAATAGTTTAAAATAGATGAATTGAAGATTGTTCGCCTTCTACCTACGTCCTTGTTCCCGCCTCGTCCACGACACCAGCATATTCCTGTAGTAATGACCAGAGAAATCCCTCTCTGGCCATTGCTGGATTGGCTTCTCATACTTGAGCTTTTGAGGGAGTGTGTCTTTTCTTACCGTTCAATCAAATCTATCACTTAAGTGCAACAGCCCTTCGTTTAATCTGGGTCATCCCTAAGACTTTGGACAGTGATTTAAGGTATTATAAACGGTGTAAGACTGTCCGTCTCCATACGGTATTGTTTACTTTATGTCAATATTGATAGCTTCGTTTGTCACACAATTAGTTTACTGCAATTTTCTGCTATGTACTGGTCAATTGGGCATAATAAAACCGTGAGCCATGACGTAACGTTATGTATACATATTAATTTGGTTTAATTTGACGCCATGTTTCAAGGGTTATGCCTTTGTAACGCAGTTTGTGATTGGTAGTTATTCGGACTATTGACCAATCGTAATTTAGAGCAATAATTTTCCCCCTGTCGAGCAGTGAGCAGTGTGATTAGCTCTTATCAAACGGAACACTGCGAGGAGTATGCGACACCAGGGGCGTGTCCAAGAATTTAAGCAAAAGGACAGGGGTAGGGTGGTCACAGCGCCATGATTGTTTTCAGGTTTGGGGGGATTACACGAGAAATTTATATCATACAATATTGATACAATATTGCCTACCTGTAGGTGCAATATGCATTCGACAGATTCCGGTACTCTCCGTAACTCTACATCTAGACTCGGATGTATGACAGTAAGTGATATGTACCTACAACCATACATTTGCGATGCGGCTAGTCGACTACCGATTTACTTTAACAGGAAAACGTGCCGCTTTTACAAAAATGTCCCAAAAAGGGAGCCATTTTTTAGTTTGTTGATATAATCTCCACGGGGGCAGCCATTTTTTTATCCGGGTCCTTTAAAATAGTTCCAAAATGGCAGAATTCGTCATACGTCTAGATGTAGGGTACCGGAATC